>CM032231.1:25185000-25227500 GCA_019009955.1 Riptortus pedestris
CGGAGCATTACACACATTGCAGTTAGGCATTTTTTTTCTTTTCAAATAGGTAACCATAGTTTAGGAGAGAATGACCTATACGTAGTCTCGTCAGGACTACTCCGTCTCTCCGAGTAAATGCTTCAAACTTATCACTCCATGTCTTAACTGTAGTTTTAATTTGTCTCAGTTTGTTGTCTGTTAGTAACCAGTCCTGTTGCCATTCTTGGAGTATGTTAGTTTTAATGTACTTTTGTAGGTCGTCCGAAGTTATTTTTTAATGTCAGTATTGGTGTTTCTTATCGTTAGTTTTGCGAGCATATCAACATCAGTGCTTCGTCCAATATTCTTGTGTCCCGGTAGCCAAACAAATGTTATGTTTTCTTTTTATATTCATATCATTTCACTATTACTGCATGAGGACGCCCATTTCATTATAAATATGAAAAGGAAGCAAGAATTAAGAAAGTATTTAAGACAAGAACGCCCTCTTACACTTTATCTATTACTGATTGTATTACTGCGCTAGCTATAGTAAATTGTTATAAATGAAATTTATATGTTATATTGAGATATATTTCAGTAATGGTTTTTCTATCTGGTCTAGAATATTTCTATCTGTATGTTCAGCTCTCGGTGGCTGGCTGACCTATTTGTTTAAAGTTCAGACGCTTTCAGTTGGAAGGTTGACTGAAAGATTTCTCATTATCGTTTGTAGTTTATTCGCTTAATACTCGAGGTGGCATTAAGCATTTGATTACCAGTATGTAAATTTATCTATTGTGAACCTTCGCTTGGGAAATCTGCTTAGTTTATGCAGCTCCTCCGGTACGGACTTTTAGTAAGTTAAAGCTCTTGTGGGTGAACTTTTCATTTAAATGTCCTGAAGTCTTTAACGGATGAAATTGGTTTAAGGGACAGGGGATTTATAGCAAATATTTACATCATAGTTCAGCAAATCCAAAATTAAATTCAGTCTAGTCAATGTCTTGCTATTTCCTAATATTGTCGTTTTGACATTTTCATCTAACTTCAAAATAAATAGCTTCGTTTGATTTGTTTAGGTTTCAACCTTTAATAAACCCTTCCTCCAACCCAAGTTGATTTAATCATATTAAATCTCCGTTCTCGTTAAAATGAGATTCTTACTTCTTGAGAAATAGAAAACAGTGTGTGAAGTGACATCATATGTAAGCTATTCCTGGAAGAAGAAATTCGGCTTGCTTTTCCAGCAAGCGGTTCTTGAAAACGGACTTATTGTTAGTTAGTTTTTGGAAAATATACCTACTAGAAGTAGTATATTATATACAATAGTCATAGCAATACACGAATAAACTTCTGTGATATTTAGTATTTACTACCAATATTCCAACAGCAAATAGACCATAAATAGGTAATAATTCAAATATCGATGCATTAGGCACCAGAACGAAATATATATAGCCATTAATCAAAGATAAATATGATTCATTTACGATATGTTTGATTACCATAACGCACCGTTGGGATAATGCATGTGATTGGTTGTGGCATTTTTCAGCTTAGTGTACATTTAACTATAATATGGAAGCAGTAATCATTTTGCCTTTTATGGATTTTATAACGTCCACTCCTTACTAATGTATCATATTATAGGAACCATACTAAACCCCAAAACTAGATGATAAAAAATAAAGTAAAATACATTTTTCACTGATGAGCTGCTAGTAATACAGAGATGGCAGTGCATTTAGAAAGTTTAGTGAATTATTCTTAAGATAATGATTCATCACCTTAGTTGACTAATCAAGGTAAGCTCGGTTTGTGGGTTCGGTTCCCGCCTTGCCCATAGGAATTTATTTCAAGACAAACCCATTAAAGAAAGCCTTTAGTACCACGCTGGCTAAAAAAGGGTGATAACCTGCCACGTCTAGGCATTGCAACATAAAGTGGGGGTTAATTGATAACAACACAAAACAGTGAAGTTGTTAACGTTCTTAATATTGCTTTAAGTAGTAAATGTATCATGTAAATGATAGAACAGAAATAAATACGGAAGAATGAAGCATTAGTTCTCAAGATTTCAGATCATAAGTCCCCCGAAACATTATAATGATGTCCAGGATACCAGATTTTACATTGACGTAGATCCTTTGCTCGCTCTTCAATAACTTTTGAAGGACTTTGAAATGCCCAGATAAAAAATAAACGGCACCTGGGTGCCCCAACATATCATCTCATCAAACATATCATATTGGACGCGCTCAGATCTGAAAAACCATGCTTTATGGCAAAACCTGAGATAGAGAACTATATTATTTTTTGATTAAATCATTATTTAATCGTAAAAAGCATTTCATCTGGTTTATCATGGATTCACTATATATGTATGCATATATTATATATGTGTGTATATATATATATATATATATATATATATATATATATATGTGTGTGTGTGTGTGTGTGTGTTAAAACCCATCTAATTTAAAAGTGGCAACAACGAAGGGCTTTAACTAATAAAGGACAACGATTAAAACTTTTCATTCCAAACATTAACATATATATCAACAGCAAATACATAAAGACAGGCTTCTGCATGTTCTCACCAGTTGTCCAAAATATGATTCGGCAAGAATCCAGTTGATGCGAGCAGTATATAATTATTCACCCGAACCTGCGAATATTAGGTCACAGGAAAACACGAATGCATTTCAAAGATTCATACAGCTATGGAAGAACATGTCTCATTAAAGTGAAAAAGTAATAAACTAGATTCAAGGTAACCCTTTTCCCACAACTAGTGCTGGGAGCCACAAAAAAAAAAAAAGAAAAAAAAAGAGCACAAATAGTGCATGACACAAATTGTAACAGGACATGGTTCACTAAATTTTTACTACCACCGATTCATCATAAAAGACAACTCCCCCACATGTCAACACTTAACATACGATTGCAGACTATTGACTAACGGAATACAAATATTTGCACAACATAGTTTTGATACAATTCATAGGTTGAATATTTTAAAAAACAACTGCACAATTATTGTTTTAAGGCTAATAATTGTAAATTGTTTATAAATAACTTGTACTCTCGAAATAATTTATCCTTAATATACTACAAATGGAAGTGATATGACTAGCATGGGACATGCAGATAATGGCCTTCTTATAGGGTTACTATAAAAAGGAAATATATACACATATATATATATATATATATATATATATATATATATATATATATATAAACGACCTTTATTTTCGTCACCACTTGCTTAGGATCAATTACTACTACCACAAAGCCGATTTCCATTGAGGAAAATATGGAAAATTGTGGATTTCGTCTTCAGTGATAAAGGTTCATGGAGTGATAAGGAAGATATAGCGCATTACCTTGTCTGGACGTTGTGTCATGACTAGCCTTGTAGCCGTTGAGCTTGGAGTCATCGGAAGCACTTGACCAGTGATCGCCTACCTCCCAGATATCTGTGCGCTGCTCGTAGTAGGACATGGTGACAGTAAGACACTCTGTCAGTACTCTGCCCTGGAGAGGAGCAGAGCCCAGTAAGTAGGGGCAGACTCCAGTCTGCTGGCAGGTAGAGGGGATGGGCCTCCCACCACCCCTGTCAGCAGAGGCTCAACCCTTTCCCTGCAGGCATAACAGTGCTCTCAGCAAAGATATTGACAGAGGGTATCGACTTGTCTTATAAGTCTGGCAAGGCTTGACTGACAAGTCCAGCATACCTGCAGCCCAACACATATCTAGGAACTACAAATATTTCTATGTGATACTTCAGGAAGTAGCTGTAGATGTCGTAGTCATGCCATCAATTATGAAACATTTCTTCAACTGTCTCTGGAAGGGTTCTTTCAAATTTGATTGCAAATATATATATATATATATATATATATATATATATATATATATATATATGTGTGTGTGTGTGTGTGTGTGTGTATGTATGCATGATATTTCAAGCAATTAGGATATCAAATTTAATAATATTGTGTTCAAAAGAAAATCTATAAGCTATAATGATAAGAATATCAACTATCAAATATTTATATATACTAGCGGACCCGACAGGCGTTGTCCTGCGTGATATTTCAAGCGATTAGGATATTAAATTTAATAATATTATGTTTAAACCAAAAGATACTTTTAATAACACAAAAACGACTTTTGTTATGTGCACGTTTGCCTAAGAACAAATTGAACATGTTATATCGCGAATTTTTTATACAGACCTCCCTTATAACCCCCACTCCCGTTCGAACCTAAAAAATGGATTATAGCTTATTATCATGGAAGAATTAATGCTAATTTACATATAGAGTTTTATTCAGTTCGGTTCAATCGTCAGTGCCCAATAAAACTGTTGGCTCCCACTTTAATTTTTTAGTGTATATCTTGTTTATACTTTGTTATACGGCAAAAGTGAATTTAACAAAAGCTATTCTAAATAACCAAATAAACAACTTTTACCATATGCATATTTGCCGAAAAACCAATAGGAAACGAAACATCGCTATTTTTAATTTTAGGCCTCCCTTACAACCCCCACTCCTGCTTCATCTGCCGGGCTGATTTGTGAATCTAAACCATCCAGGGCGTCACCCAAACGCATATAAAAAAAATCATTCAAATCGGTAAAGCCGTTTAGGAGAGGTTCGGTGACCTTCACACGTACAGTAAAATTATGTATATAATAGTTATTTTCATCACTAGTACCAAAAGTGGGTCTTTTCGGTGCGAGGTCTAGTTTTAGCGAGGCGAAGCCGAGCTTGGAAATTGGACCGAGTACCGAAAGGACACTTTTGGTACGTGTTATGAACAATACTTTTCATTATACTGCTCATACTTGAGTGCATTAAAACCCTTTTATATTTCATTAATAATTTAAAGATACAATATAAGAAATTAAAGTGACACATTATTTTATTTGAAATAAAACATCTGTTTATTAACCTATTACTATTATTATTTTTTAACGTCCACTTTTTGCAACTTAGGCTAATCGGGACGGGTTATCTACAGGTTACCACCCTTTTCTAGCCAGGGTGGGATTTTAGGACGTTATTTAATGAATTTCGTCACTAAATAATTTCCTTTGCCCAGGCAAGAATCGAACTCGCCACTCTAGGTTTACCATGTGAGATAAAGGTCAACGCTTTAACTCACATGGCTAACCTGAGCCCCCCTATAATAGAAGAAAAGTACTTATATAAGAAATTAAATTGACACATTATTTTATTTGGAAAAAAACATCTGTTTATTAACCCATAATAGAAGAAACATTACAGATTTACATTAATATTTATAGTACAATTTTGATTATTATTTATGTTAAAACCTTTGTTTGTCATTGCCTTTTGGAATACAGTTAACTTTTGATTAAAGGAATTATTTTCCAGTTCGGGCTCATCCTCAAACACATGTTTATTAGTAACTGGTGAGGTTAGCGCACCGAAAAGATTTTTCAGTACTAGTCCCGAAAAGAGCTATTTTACGGACTCAAACCTTGTATTGAAAACACATGTTTTTTGACGCAGTATAATGAAAAGATATATATGGGTGTGTCTGTGTGTGTGTGTGTGTGTGTGTGTGTGTGTGTGTGTGTGTGTGTGTGTATGTCATTTTGGTCATCACTCGAGTAGAATCAGTGGACGTTTAAAGAAATGTTTTGAAAATGGCGTCATGAACAAACCTGCTAATAGGAGTGATTAAAAACCTAGGACGTAGAAATATTAAACAATATTGAAACCAATACGTAACTATAAATATCAATGAAAAGTCAACATATGGAGCGAATTTCTTAGGGAGAAAAGGTTTAAATTCTCAACAAAAACTGAATATTACGGAAACGTCTATTTCGTACAAAATCACCATAAATAGTCCAACTCAAATGAAGATGGACGCCTAATGAGCTGTGAGGAAATAAAAGTCTTATTAAGGCCATGTAGAAAAGATTCATCCACCTTATGAAGCATATCCGGATGCACAAACGTATATGAAAGTACTATTACTGGGATCACACGAAGTGGGGCCAAGAAAGGACAGGGCTTTGAAGACATCAAACATCTCGCGTATTTCAGTGGAAATAGCATTACAAGGAGAGTAAGTTGTTAAAATTCTATAAATAACAAATATTTGCATTTAAGTATATATTCGTTTGATTTAACTATATTTAGTCTATCTCCGTTGTATCCGGCCGTAACTACTTCCTATTGATGGCAGTAAATGTATTATTGAGTACCTGAATCAAGGATTTCTCTTTTCCTACTTTTCTTCTCAAAATATCTTCAACAAGCAGATTTACAGTAATAACTATTGGTTGCAATAGGAAGCATTTTTCACAGAATGATTGTAGCTTTTACTCTCTCTAATACCATTCATTCACAGGTGTTCGAGTCGAACACAGCCAAATACTTCTCAACCTACAATATAAAAAAAATAGAAGTCCGTCACGCAGGTGCTGCGTAAACTAAGCAGATTTCCCACGTGAAGTTATACAATAGAGAAATCTGCCTACTAATAACAGTAGTAGTAAGGAATCTCTAAGCCAAATCATGAGGGACGAACAGTTACGGAAACGGCCGAACTAGCTTTCGGCAGGAAGTCCCGAATATAAAAGACTTCTGCCAACCACACACAATACAAATGCAAATATCTCGGTTAATATTTAAGATAGGGAATAAATGTATAAAACAATATTTACAGTAAATTTAATTTTCAATAAGATTAACTCTATACACTTTTTCGATCCGATGCATAATAACGGAGATAATTTGAGTTTTCAAAAATCCCCCCTCTAAACCACCCTCCCATCCCACTGGTCCGAATTCAGCAATTAACGAGCTTGATATTTCTTTTTACATAAAACGATTAAATACCGAGTTTGGTACAGACCAAACAAAAATGGCTACCGCTAGAGCGTTAACAGACAAATATATCTAATTTTGAACGGACCTCATTTTCGTCATGTCTTAGGTAGGGTCGATGGATATTTGAAGAAAAATTTCGAAAATCGCGTCATGAGTACGACCTCAATAGCTGATTTCCCTTGAGGGAAATCTCCTAAAAAAAGTATGTAGATAAAAATCAGACAGAAACTCAGCAAATTTCATTGCACAAAAATAACGTCATCTCTCTTTCTCCATTAGGGTAAAAGCTATTTAAATATTACGAAGTTGAGATAAAACGAGATGTGAGTTGATTAGTGTTGTAATAACTATAGTTGGCAATCAGAAAAGTCCCTCACGCAGGGGCTGCGTAAACTAAAAAAAAAAGCATTAAAGCTGTGGATAGATCACATCAAGTACACCATCACCCGATTGTAATACCTCACTGGGGTAGACTACGGTGAACGAGTCAATATGTATCTAACTGGAAGGCTGAGTAATCACGAATTACTCCTTATTAAAAAAAAAAGTCCGTCACTCAGGGGCTGCGTAAACTAAGCAGATTTCCCTCTTAAAGTTTAACAATAGATAAATCTACTTACTGGCTACACAACACCTCTGTGAATATTAAGTGAATAAATACAAACGGTAATATGAAATCTTTCAGTAAATTTTAATAATTTCCTGACGGGAAGCATCTGAAATGTAAAAAAACAGGTCTGCCAGCCTCTCATCGAAAAGAAAAACAATTACTGAAATATATCAGAATAAAACACATTAATTTTATTGTAAACTATTTACTATATCTAGTACTGTAATTAATAATGATTCAGAATAATTTTTATCTCAATAAATCAAATTTTAGTAATCCAAGAACTAAAGAAGGGGAGGGATCAACAGAACGTATTTGCATATATCTCACAAACTAAAAGTTCAATGAAAACAATATTTGGTATTTAACCTTGGAATGAAATTGTTCATGATATAACAGCTTATTGTTAATATGACATAAGTAGGAGTGGGGGTTTACTGAAAGTCGAAAACTATAAAATCGAAATATCTCGGTTAATATTCGAGATACAGAAAATATCTATGAAGTAATATTTATACATCATTTAATTTACGATAAGATTGATTCTATACAATTTTTAAGGTTTTACGATATTTCGCTCGATAACGATTATTTGATGTACACCAAACTCGATAATTAACCGTTCAGTTAACACTAAAGGTCATATGACTACTCTGATGAGAAATTGGATCCATTTGTTGTTCTATGCAATTTCTCGTAACTCAAATATCAAGCGCATTATTCGTAATTTCTTGTTTCCAGCCTACAATAAACTTCAGCTACTGCACATCGAATGTCGACTTAGAAATAAAGATTATTGGGTGGAATGACATAACTAGTGTGTCATTTCAATACGTGGGAAATCTGCTTAGTTTACGTGACAGGCATTGTTTATATTCGTTAAGATTATTTATTGAATAATTTTGAATATATTTTTTTTTTGGATTTACTTAGTTTTAGGAGATTCGGCAACATCGCCTAGTCGCGGGTGCTTCGCCAAATGAAAAGTCCGCCACGCAGGGGCTGCGTAAACTAAGCAGATTTACCACGCGAAGGTTTACAATAGATAAATATACATACAGGTAACACTACCGTGAATGCTCAGTAAATGTACAATACAAGTTAATAATCTCTACAACGGAATGAGGCTGAATTGTAAACAAACAGGCAAGCCAGCCTCGTAGCGCTGCATAGATAGACCGGAAATACAAACATTTAATGAAATATACCTGAATATAACATATTAATTTTATTGAAAACAATTTACTAAAGATTGTGCTGTAATTTGTAATGAATCAGAATGAGTTTTATCTCAATCACTCAAATTTTAGTAATCCAAAAACAAAAGAAGACGGGATTATCAGAACGGATTTGCAATATATCTCACAAAGTAAAATTTTAATGAAAACAATATTTGGTATTTAAGCTTCAATTAATACCTTTTATTATATAACAGAGCATTGTTTATGTAACACTAGTAGAAGTGGGGGTTTACTGAAGGCTGAAAACTGAAAAATTCAAATATCTCGATTAGTATTCAAGATAGAGAATAAATGTATATAACAATATTTAAAGTACATTTAATTTGCAATACAATTAATTCTACACACTTTTTCGATCCGACTTATAGTAACGGAGATATTTCGAATTTTAGAAATTCTCCCCTTCTAAACCACCCTCCCCCTGGTCCGATTTCAGTCGTTAACGAACTTTTTACATAAAACGACTAAATATCGAGTTTGGTAACGATTACACAAAAATTGTGACCACTAGAGCGGTAACAGACAAATATATAGATATATGTGTGTGTATATATATATATATATATATATATATATATATATATATATATATATATATAGAGAGAGAGAGAGAGAGAGGGAGAGATAGGTAGGTAGATATATAAAGTCTTGAACGGACCTCCATTTGCAGAGTTCCCTTCTGGGAAATCAGCTATTGAGGTCGTACTCATGACGCGATTTTCGAAAAATTTCTTCAAATGTCCATCGATCCTCCGTCCGGATTTTGAGGTCCGTTCAAAATTATATATATATATATATATATATATATAATTACTGTACGGGACGAGTGGCAAATAAACTCTCTTCCTGTAGTGTTACTTCAGGAAGGAAATAAATAAAATATATATATATATATACATGTGTATATATATATATATATATACATGAGTATATATATATATATATATATATATATATATATATATTTGTCTGTTAACGCTCTAGCGGTCGCAATTTTTGTTTGATCGGTACGAAACTTCATATTTAACCGTTTTATGTAAAAAAAACAGATCAATTTCCTTAATGGCTGAAATCGAAATAGAGGGAGGGGGGGTTTAGAGGGGGGATTTTCGCAAATTCAAAATATCTCCGTTATTAAGCATTGGATCGAAAGATAGTATAGAATTAATCTTATTGCAAATTAAATTTACTATAAATATTGTTCTATAGATTTATTCTCTTTCTTGAATATTAGCCGAGATATTTGCATTTTTATGAAGTCTGTGGTCGGGTATAGTTCGGATTAGGTCGGCCATTTTCGTAAGTGCTCGGCTCCGGTGGAAGATTCTTCTAACCTTACCTCTCGTTTCTAACCTTACCTTACCTTCGTTACTTTGTGAGATTTATGCAAATACGTTCTGTTCATCCGCCCCCCCCTTCTTTAGTTCTTGGACTACTAAAATTTGAGTTATTAAAATATAAATTATTCTTACAATTCAGAAGCCGTTTCATTTGGGAATTTATTTTAATTAACTGAATGATTTCTCATTACCGTTTGTATGCAGATTTCTCTATTGTAAAACTTCACATGGGAAATCTGTTTAGTTTACGCAGCCCCTGCGTGACGGACTTTTTCGTCATCTCCTGGGTTGGATCGATGGACATTTGAAAAAAATTTCGAAAATTGCGTCGTGAGTACGACCTCAATAGCTGATTCCCTTAAGGAAAATCTGCTAATAAATAATCCAGCATTGGTTAGGTTTGTGACAGCCCCTGGGTGCGAGAGACAACAGCTGACCTTGTGTATCAACTAGAATGCCGGGTCTATTTTCTGCTGGACGAGTCTTGTTTTTTAACCTTGGCGATATCCCTGGCAGATTTCACCTCCACCCTCTCAGCCTGGGTGTATATATATATATATATCCTCCAGGCTGGTTACCATCTCTCTGCTGGAGAATACGAATAGCAAACTGATAGGCATGTGGAGCCTGAAAAATGTCAGTCACAAAATTCCTTACCGGCTGGTATGACACACTAGTGATCTCGTCTCACTATATATTAGCAGATTTCCCTTAAGGGAGGTTGTACTCATGACGCGATTTTCGAAACATTTCTTCAAATGTCCATCGATCCTACCCAGGAGATGACGAAATGAGGTCCGTTCAAAATAATATATATATATATATATATATATATATATATATATATATATATTTGTCTGTTAACGCTCTAGCGGTCGCAATTTTTGTTTGATCGTTACGAAACTCGGAATTTAATCGTTTTATGTAAAAAGGAAGATCAAGTTCGTACCATTGGGAGGGGGATTTTTGAAAATTCGATATTGAATCAATCTTATTGCAAATTACATTTACTATAAATATTGTTCTATACATTTATTCTGTATCTTGAATATTAACCGAGATATTTGCATTTTTATTCTGTGTGTGGTCGGCAGGAGTTGGCTATGTTCGGGACTTTCCGCCGAGAGCTCTGGCGGCTGTTTCCGTAACTGTTCGTCCCTCGTGAATAGGTTTAGAGATCCCTTACTACTACAGTTGTTATTGGGCAGATTTCTATACGGTAAAACTTCACGTAGGAAATCTGCTTAGTTTACGCAGCCCCTGCGTGAGGGACTTTTTTTGTAAAACGCCCGTCACGCAGGGGCTGCGTAATCTAAGCACCTTTCTCACGTACTGGTATGACATACAATACTGATCATTCCTCGCCATATAATTTCTATTTCTCTGTAAAAATCCGACGAGAAATTTTACTGAAGGCTGAAAAAAAAAATAAGAATAGCTCCCTTAATATTCGAGTAACGAAAAAAAATGCATAGAACGACAATTGTAAACCAGGAATAGTTTAACAAGATTGGTTCCATAAAATTTTTCGATCCGACTATCAATAGTGGAGATATTTCGAATTTTAAATACACCCCTCTAAACTATCCCTCCTCATAATCCACGTCCGATTTCTTAATAAAGGTCTTTTGATAACAGTATTTGGTATTTAAGCTTAGAATAAAGTGGTTTACGATATAATAGCTTATAGTAAATATGACGAGGGGTTACTGAATGCTGAAAACTAAAAAAAAATACCAATACCTCGGTTATTGTTCATTATAGAGAAAATATATATTTATAACAATATTTATAAGTAATTAAATTTACAACAAAACTGCCCCTATATAAGTTTTTGATTTGATTTATAATAACGGAGATCTTTCGAATTTTCAAAATCCCTTCCTCCCTGGGGCAATTTCAGCCATCAACAAACTTGATCTTTAGTTTTACATTAAACGTTTAAATGGCGAGTTTAGTAACGATCTATCAAAAATTGCGACCGCTAGAGTGGTTACAGGCAAGTATATATGGCAGTATATAGTAGCGACAGACTACAATTTGCAGATTCCCCTTATTGGAAATCAGCTACTGAGGTTGTACTCATAACAGTATTTTCAAAAAAAAATCCTCAAATGTCCATCGATCCATCAAATCGACGAAACTGTGGGCCGCTCAAAACTCTCTCTCTCTCTCTCTCTCTCTCTCTCTATATATATATATATATATATATATATATATATATATATATATACATACACACACACACACACACATACACACACACACACAAACACACACACAATTTTTGTTTGATCGTTACCAAACTTGATTTTTAAACGGTTTTTGTAAAACTAAAGATCAAGTTCGTTTAGAAATCTGACCAGTGGGAGGGAAGGGGTTTAGAGGGGAGGAATTCTCTGTTATTATACGTCGTGTCGAGCTTATCAGTCAACACTAATGATCATAATTGTAATTGGTGGAAATCAAAACTGGAATAGTTGGGGGGTATAAAGAGAGGTGATTAGGAAATTCAGAATATCGCTGTTATTATGATTTGGATTGTAAAATGTTATAGAACCAATCTTGTTAAACTTTGGTGTTTCTACAATTCTTGCCCTTTGCATTATTATGTAACTCAAGTTCCTTCAAATGCCTTATTTTGTAAATTTTATGCCTTCAGTACCCCCTCATTCTACTCATCGGTCGTTTTCATATAAATAGAGAATATGTGCTCAGATGAGACCACAACCGTGTCATAGCAGCACATGGGAAATCTGCTTAGCTTACGCAGCCCCTGCGTGACGGACTTTCCTCCTTTGCACGAGTAATGAAGGGCCTTTTTAAAAGAGTGTTGTTGAGTAGTAAGTGTGGCCTATTCGTAGTCTTGGCAGCCCTACTGGCTGTGGGGGTGAATGAGGGGGGGGGGGGTAGAGCCCAGAACTAAAAAGCAACCCTTCGACAGCCGCCGCCATCTTGAATGATATATGGCCCTAGGGCTGTCATTCCTCCCCCTTCCCCGTCACGACATTCTTCTTGACATACCGCTATTTACCCCTTACAATTTCATCAGCTCTTATCACTCATATCACTGCTGCCCCCGCTCTCTTAAACCTTATCATAGCCCCATCTCACTCTATTTATTATAGGCCATGAAATGTTTTTTTCACTTTCAAATTTACTTTTTTAATTTTCATAAACATTATACATTTATGGACTGTGTGAAATAGATGTGAGAAAAACGTCCCAAAAATAAAAAAGTCCGTCACGCAGGGGCTCCGTAAACCAAGCATTTCCCACGTAAAGTTACACAATACAGAAATCTTCATACGAGTGCCGAACAGATATGGAAACGGGCGAACTAGGTTTCGGCGGGGACGAATAGAAGAGACCACAGCTCGTCCGTTACACTTAATAAAAATGCAAATATCTCCGTTAATATTCAAGATAGAGAATAAATGTATATAGCAATATTTATAGAAAATTTAATTTTCAATAAGATTGGTTCTATACAATTTTTCGATCCGACGTAAAGCAACGGAGATATTTCGAAATTCCCCCCTCTAAACCCCCCCCTCCCACTGGTCCGATTTCAGCCGTTAACGAACTTGATTTTTCTATTTACATAAAACGATTAAATACCGAATTGGTGACGATTAAACAAAAATTGCGACCGCTAAAGCGGTAATAGACATAATGTAACAAAAGTTACTCTGCATAACAAAATAATCACCTTCTGATATGTGGATGTTAGTAGAAAAACTAATAGAAAATGAAGTACGACGATGTTTTATATAATGCCTCCTTTACAACCCCCACTCCTGGTCGTCCCTAGAAATTTTAATATATCTTATAATCATGAACGAGTTAATTCACATGCCACATTTAAATTCCTAGGTATATACAGCAAGCTGACATGGAATGTACATATAGACAACCTCAAAAAACGCGCATCTGAAAGGCTTAAAATTCTTAAAGTACTTGTTAACACATCATGGGGAGCAGATAGGAATACCATGCTAACAATATACAAAGCTCTGGTATTGTCTAAATTGGACTATGGCAGTTTTGTATACGGTTCAGCAAATTTCAATAAATTATGCAAACTAGATCCAATTCATAATGCTGGGCTACGTTTATCCATTGGAGCCTTCCGCTCTAGCCCAGCAATAAGCTTGAGTGCTGAAACCAGAATCCCACCATTGACATTCAGAAGGCAAAAACTGGCAGCTAAATATAAATACTTAGCCAAACTAGTGACACAGAGAGGTCACCCGACATTTCAGAGTATATTCCACCCTCTCTACTCACGGCTATACGACCAAAACCCCACAACACCAAAACCTATTGGAATTAGGCTGAGTAACATAACAGACAAACTATTACAAAACTCAAACAGTCTTGATGAATTCGACCCAACTCCACCTTGGACAATTCAAGAAATATCTATAGAACCACGAATCACCAAACTCATAAACAAATCGCCCCAAGAGATCAACTATTGGAAAATAAAGGAAGCTTTCATTAATAAAATAGAAAAATATCAACACCCAAAGATAATATACACTGATGTTTCGAAAATTACCGAGTGTTCCTCCTGCGCCTACTACGAAGAAAATGTCTGCCAAAAATTCTAACTCAACAAATTAACCAGCATCTATCCCGCCGAACTATTCGCAATTCAATTCCCTTTATATCACTGCATTTGCAGACACTTGACTCAAGAAAAATTCCTGATTTGCACTGACTCGTTGAGTACCCTATTGAGTATCAAAGATGTATTCACAAACAACCCAATAGTAAAAAAAAATACAAAATCAAATACAAATGTTCCGAGAGCTAAAAAGGGTCGTCACATTTTTTCTCCTATTAAGACATTAGTGCCCAATAAAATTGTTGTTGTTGACTCCCGCTATAGTTTTTAGCATATATCTCATTTACACATCGGTATACGACAAATGTGTATATAACAAACGTTACTTTAAATAACAAAATAAACAACTTTTGTTATGTGCATATCCAAACGAAATATCGCAACATTTCATGTCAGCCATTCCTTAGAACACCCAATCCTGCTCGTCTCTGAGAATATTAGTATAGCCAGTAGTCTAAGATGGGTTAGTAGTTATATACATACCAAGTTTCATAAAATTCGCTTCAGTAGTTTAGGTGTAAAAAGGTAACAAACAAACAGACACCAAAGCTAAAATTTGCAGATATCCTGTCTATGGCATGTGAAACGAAAATGTATCATGACATTTGGGGGGAAAAATCAATGTACAGACAGAGGTTATAATTATATATATATATATATATATATATATATATATATATATATATATATGTGTGTGTGTGTGTGTGTGTGTGTGTGTGTGTGTGTGTGTGTGTGTGTGTGTGTGTGTGTGTGTGTGTGTGTGTGAGTGTATATATAAAAAAATGGCATAGACCATAATTTATAGATATTTTTACGGTTTGCAGAAATGGTTCATTTAGAAGATTTTTATTAATCTAACTTTTTAAATATTTTTTAATGAAATTAAAAATATTTCATTTAACTCCCCAGTCCAGTGAGGTTTTGAGAATTGTTTGCCGCCAAACAGTATCATAAGCCTTTTCTATATCTAAGGCCACTGCTATTATCAACTCCCAATTTAAGAAAACATTGAGGATATCATTCTCCAGCTTTGTCAGATGATGCGTGGTTGAATGGCGTTCTCTAAAGCCACATTGAAATGGAGACAACTGTTCGGAATGATCTATGAACCAGTGCAGACGTTTATTCAACATTTTTTCAAGCAGTTTACAAATACAGCTGGTCAACGAAATAGGTCGATAATTGGATGCAATCGTTGTATCCTTGCCAACCTTAAGGACTGGAATAACAATCCATTCCAGGAGTCAGGATATAGCCCATTCTCATAAATTTGATTATAATACCTCACAAGATGGTTAAGGGCAGGGTCGGGTAATTCTTTTAACATTTTGTAACTTATTCCGTCTTGTCCTGGCGTGGAGTCTCACGTGTTCGTAAGTGCGAGTTTCAGTTCTTTAAGAGTAATTAGGTCATTGAGAGGATTGTCAGAAGTATTACTAATTGGCAGAGGTACTGACTCTATTAAATTTTTATATTCGAGAAATTGAGGAGAGTAATTTTCAGAGCTAGAAATTTTGAAGAATTTTTTTTTTCCTTTTTTTTATTTATTCATTTCTTTGTTTTTATCTTTTTCTTATTATTCTTTTCTTTCTTTTTTTTTCTCCCGTCGATTCTTACATGTTCATTTATATTATGTTCACCACCCTGATGTTTCCATATAAAATATTGGTTTTTCCATATAAAACTGGTATGCCAATGAACCGTATCAAAAACCACCATAGTTCACTCCTTTTCCGTTTTTTCTATTTGTTTTTTGCTATTCGCTTTTTTGAGGACAATTGTTTAATTATTTATTTTGGAGCATTCGCAGCGATGCGATATTGCTCATAAAAAAAAACAAAAGAAACAACAAAAACAATTTATATAAAGAAAATACAAAAATGAAAATAGAAACAAGAAAAAATTAAATAATACAAACTAAGAACGCAAACAAATAACAAAACTTGACTAAATAGCAGAACACAACAATATAACAAAACACAACTAAATAACGAAACGCAACTAAATAAAACGCTACTAAATAACAGATCGCAACAATATAACAAAACACAACTAAATAATGGAACGCTACTAAATAACAGATCGCAACAATATAACAAAACACAACTAAATAAAACAAAAACAATAAAATAAATAAACAAAAACAAAACATTAAATTCAAAAACAAAAAATCTTGTAAGCAAACTAGATAATTAAAAACTATAAAGACTAATAAAATTACGTAAACAATTATGTACTTTAAATGGAAAAAACTAAACTAAAATCAAATAAATATAATTTAGTATGTACAATAAAATGAAGATTTCTAATATTTTAAATATTTACAATCATATGCTCTCACTTTTTTTTTATCATACATATAAAAATGCACACACAAACACGCGCGCGCGCACACGCACACACACATACACGCGCGCACGCACACACACATAAACAGACAGTAAAACAGTTTAGCTGGAATTTAAAATATTTAATTTAAGAAGGATTAAAAAGGATTTTAAAATGTAACAATTCTAAATTTGTGAGTATATGTTAAGGTCATGTAAATGTTGGAGTATTATGGGAATGTGTGGGCTACGTTCAGTAAGTAAGTCGTGTATGTCATGAGGGATCTTTAGATGGCCACGTATTTTGCAGTCTGTTAGTATGTGTTTTATTTAAGTGTAGCATTACATACATTGCAGTTGGGCATTCTCTTCTTTTCAAATAGATAACCATGGGTAAGGAGAGAATGACCTATACGTAGTCTCGTAAGGACTACTTCGTCTCTCCGTGTAAATATGTACTTCAAATTTGTCACTCCATGTGGACAATTGAATTATGAGTAAATTGCCAGTGTTGCGGAACTCATTTAAATAAATAAATAAAATATTAATCTAATAGACACGGAGAAATTTCCATTTTTCTATTTATGCCCCCCCCCCTCTCTAAACTTTTCCTCCACTTGATTTTGATTTATGATTAAAAAAAAATGAGGTTCTCAACTAGATGGTACAAGAATACTAAATATGACATATCAACATTCTGAGGCTCCAAGACGTTGTGGAGTTATTGGAAAAACGTAGAAAAATTGAATTCCGTTGAAATCTGAAAACCGGAAATTGTCGCAATTACAATAGTTGCTTAATTCGTAGAAGGTAGTAATAATAAATTTCAAATAATTACTTGAAATACCTTACAGGAAGTCATAAAACGAGAGTCGAAAATTCTGTCTCAAAATACAACAGCTATTTAGTGGTTGGTGTCTATGTCATACCTCGTTTCGTTAGGAATGGATATTGTGATTTTGTTTTAGAGCACACCAGGAAATCAGTTAATGATTAAATGTAGGTGATGTTTGAATGCCGCTCGATCTATATAAGTGTGGACAGATATGGAGTCAAGATGAAGTGGGCTCAAAGGAGATGGATTGGCGGTCATTGTTTGTACAGGACTTAGGCCACGTGAAATCCCTGCTCTTCCTTCTCTGTCACGATCTCAAACCTGGACACAAACAGGCAAGTCTACAAACTCCTTTCAAGATTCAAATAATTTTTATGACGTATAAAGAATCATTTATTAGCAGATTTCCCTCAAGAGAAATCAGCTATTGAGATCGTATTCATGACGAGATTTTTGAAACATTTCCACAAGTGTCCATCTATCTTAAATAGTCGATGAAAATGACGTCCGCTCAAAATTAAATATATATTTCTATGTTACCACTCTAAGTTTTGTTTTATCGTTACGAAACTCGATATTTAAACGTTTTATGTAAAACTAAAGACCAAGATCGTTAATGGCTGGTCGGATTGAATCATAAAACCAATCTTATTAAAAATTAAATGTACTATATTAAATGTATATAATATTGTTATATACATTTATTCTCTATCTTGAATATTAACCGAGATAGTTGTATTTTTTTTATTTTTCAGCCACCAGCAAAACCCCCACTCCTACTTGTGTTACATAAAGAATACTCTGTTATGTGGTAAACCACATTATTGGAATCTTAAATACCAAACATTATTCTGTTCTGTTGAACCTCTCCCCTCCCCCATCTTTAGGTCTTGGATTACTAAAATTTGAGTGATTGTGATAAATTATTCCGAGTCATAATAAATTACTGTATTAGATGTAGTACACCGATTTCAATAAATTTAATGTATTATGTTCAGATATATTTCAGAATTTGTTTTTCTTTCTGGTGAAGAATATTTCTATCTGTTTATACAGCTGTGAGAGGTTGGCTGAACTGTTTGTTTATAACTCAAACGCTTTCCGTTCGGAGGTTATTAAAATTGACTGAAAGGTTTCTCATTACCGTTTGTATCAATTCACTTAATATTCACGGCGGTGTTGAGCGCAACCAGTATGTAGATTTATCTATTGTAAAACTTCAAGTGGGAAATTTGCTTAGTTTACGCAGCCCCTGCGTGACGGACTTATAATTCCTGAGACGCCGAAAAACTCGACTGGCTTTGTTCGGGAAATTAAATAAAGGGGATTTTTTTTATATCTAATCGAAGGCGTCTCTGTATTTCTTATTTACAAATATGTTTTGCCATCATAGCTCTCTTAGTAGTCTCTAAGTAAGGTGACAGCTGAAGTTTTATTGAGTTTGAAGATTAAACATAAAACTGATCTACATCAAGCTAAAATTAGTAACGGATTTTATAATTATAATGTAAAAATGAAGCTTTAAATATGGCAGGCACAAAATAAAAATGATATCTACTTCAAAAAGTCCGCTCCACATGAACTGCGTTAACTTAGATTTCCCACGTGCAGGTATGACATACTGATCTCTTTCCAAAGTTCATTTAAACAAGTAGATTTAAAGAGTTTTCAAAGGCTGAAAACAATTAAAAAAGCTGAATACCCCCCTAATTATTTGATCTACGAAAAAATGTATTGAACAACAATTGTAGGACATGAATAGTTTGTTTAACAAGGCTGGTTCTATAAAGTATTTAGATAAGAGTCATAATAACGGTGATATTATGAAATTCCGAATCTGACATCACGCAAATACAAATGTCACACAAGGCTGAGTACTTGGATGTTTACTATTTGATTTATTTTTAAATAATATAAACAGTAATAAAATAATATGCATTGCAGCCATTTTGCTGATTCTAAAGGATTAATTCTTCAGTTGTTGACTTTATTTCCAACCCCATTTCAGTAGAATTGACTAAATGTACCAAGATTTTAATAAGTTGACAATTAGGCTGAAATCAATATGAAAATATTGACGTCACTATCTTCATTAGGAAGAGGCCCAAATTACACCCCGAAGTCAAAATTTAATGTTCAAAGCTGGGAATTTCGAAAATTTGAAACATCTCCGCAACTATAAGTCAGATTGAAAAATTTTACATAACCAATCTTATTGAAAATTAAAATGCTTATAAATCTTATTTTATGCATATTTTTTCTATCATGAATATTATCCGAGATATTTGGATTTTGTAGTTTTCATCCTAAGAAAACTTCCGATCCTACTCATGTCATATTAATAAGCTATTATTAGATACGAAATCTCCTTTTCGAGAGACCTTTATTATGCTAGTTACATACAAATTCGTTGTGGGATGACTTCTTCAATTAAGATTTTTCGTTCTTGTCTCGAAAATGTTTATTTGATCTATGCTATACTCGATATTTAACCGTTTCAGCAAACATTGAAGAATATATTTTTATTGGAATTCGAAAATTCAAAATATCTCTGTGAGTCGGATCGTAAATGCTCACTGAACTATTCATGCTCTAGAATTGTTCTTCTATGCATTTTTCGTGATCACTAGTGTGTCTTACCAGCACGTGGGGAATCCGCTTATTTTACGCAGCCCCTGCGTTATGGAATATTTTGCTTAGGGGCTCTTACTAAGCATGAAATAGGGAAATGGATATAACACGAAATCTTTGCAGTTGTACCTGTGAAACAGATTTGTTATACAACAGAAATTTTACATATTAACATAAAATCAACAAGTGGAATCGGAGGCAACAAAAAGGCCTAACTAATAGTTACAAGAGTTGGGACTCCATGACATCACATCTGAAAAAGCGGATGTCCATCAAGAAGATTGGAAGGTTGTATTAAAAATGTCAAACCAAAGCCAATGGAGGTGAATTACAAATCCTATGTTTTTTATATAACTGTGTTTAGAAAATAATCAAATATCTACATAATAGAAATTACCAATGTTGCAAATAAAATGAAATGGAATTAGTAAATAATTTAATTGTACATGAATGAGCTATTTCTTAAAATATAAAGACTATATTACTGACAATTTGTTTCCAATTTCATAAGATAATAAGGAAGAGAGAGGTGTCAGAGCTGCACTCTGTGAGATATTCGCCCAACTAAAGCTTCGAGCATTCTTCACCTGAGGCAGCAACAGTCGACAAAACAACTTTTCGGTACCTGTACCTTAACACATTCTCAATGGGAATAACGCTTAAAATTATACAATTATATCATGAATTAATTTTATTTCGTATAAAATATTAGGCGATCTTTAAAAATACTGGGTCGGAACTTATGAAATGTCAGTCCCCTGGAAAACAAAAGAAAACAGCCTTCAAGGACTTTTTTTTTTCTTTTCTTAAAGAACGTTTATTATCTTCAATTCATTTCACTCAACGCTGAACAAGCTTTATATGTTTTAGAAATAAACCTTTTGATTTTAAATGAATATATTCGAGAAATGAAAATTTTTCCACCTCTTCTATTTTGGAGTATTTTATTTCTAAAAATACACAAACGCTCTAAACAAAAAGTCTGTCACTTAGCGGCTGCGTAAACTAAGCAGGTTCTCCATGTAAAGATTTATAATAGATAAAACAACATACTTTTACACTTAACACCACCGTGAATATTAAGTGAGAATGTTTTCAATCAATTTACATTTTAATAAACTTCACAACGGAAATCGTCTGAATTGTAAACAAACAGGTCAGCCAACCTCTCGGAGCTGAAAAATTATTCTCGATCGGAAAGAAAAACAATTACTGACACATACCTGAATATAATATATAGATTTTATTGAAAACTATTTACTGTATCTAATGCTGCAATTTACAATGAACCAGGATAATTTATATCTCAAATACTCAAATTTTAGAAATCCAAAAACGAAAGACAGGAGGAGTCTTCAGAACGTATTGGCATGGTTTTGGTCTAGAAAAGATTTGTTTAACATATTTGGCATTTCAGCTTCAAATAAGGCGATATATAACGTGCAATGACAAAGAATGGGGATTTATCGGAGGGTGACAATTATTAAAAAAAAAATGCAAATATCTCAACATATTCCGTATTTCTGTTTAAAAAACAGTTACGGGGTGGGGGTTACTGAAGGCTGAAAATTAAAAAATGCGTATAACCCGCTGAATACTTGAATTACGAACAAATGCATACAACTATTCTAGACCATCAATAGCTTAACAAGCCTATAACAGTTTACAATCTGACTCATAATAAAAAAAATGATTTGAATTTTTGAATCCTCACCCCCTCTAACCACCACTACCTTTCCAGGTCTAACTTCAATAACATATATGATCTTTAGTGTTGACTGAAACTGTTAAATATTGAGTAAGGTATAGACCATTTATTTATGGACATCACATTAAAGGTGATTCGCCCTTTCAAATGTCAAAAATTGTACTAAGTTAAAAATCAAAGGTAAAATAGATAAGAGATAACAACAAGTAACAATAAAAAAATCCAACGATACCATGACAAATAACAAAAGTAAAATTGGTAAACATTTTATAAGTGAACATAAAAATAAAAAAAAAATTCGTGAGCATAGTTGGCAGATGATCACTAGGAAATGAATGGCTGAAAATGGTACTTTTACTAATGATAGTCGTAATTTCCTCCTTCAGGGTAAAAATATACAAGTGAACAAACTCATAGAATACAATTAATGCACATAATTTGGAATCATGTTTCACACCACAGACTTAATTTGTATGTTAAATTTTGTTGAATAATTGAATGTTGTGTAGGTATGAGACTATGTTGTTAATGTATGGGGCTGCCTTCCGTCAAAAGTTCTTGTAAGTCGTAGGGGAAGTCCTGGTGTTGTCGTTTTCGGCATTCTGTCAGTATATGTCTTATTGTTAACAAGTTGAGCAAGTATGACTGCCAGTCTTTGTCTTTGAGTATGATTGTTTTAATTTGGTGTGGCCGATTCTAAGTCTCAAGAGAACTACTTCTTCTCTACTAGAGTTTCTGAAATTTGATGGCCACATGCAAATTTGCTCTTAATAGTTCGTAGTTTGTTGTCAGTACTTTTGTTAGTCCAGTCGGTTTGCCAAGTATCTAAGATGAGGTGTTTTGTTTGTCTTGAAATGTCTTCATGTAATACATCCATTTGTTCCTATTCAAGTTTTCCAGCTGCTTTTTTGGCTTCTGAGTCCGCAGTCTCCTAGTCCAGTTCGTGTCCTGGCAACCAGTAGAATATAGTGTGTTTATCTAGACTGATAAGCTCATGTTTTATTTTTTAGGCTATAGGGTGATTTGTGTGAATATTATTTAGTATTTCTAGGGAACCTAAGGAATCCGTGCAAATGATAACGTGTTTGCTTAGTGATATGTGGGTGTTGTTGAGGGCCAATAGAATACCTTGGAGCTGCTTCTAGAACGCTATAACAAGAAGGCAGTGTCTGCGTGATTACCTTTCCCTCTCTTACTGCAGCTGACCCAACTCCCTTCTCGTTTTTAGACCCATCAGTGAACCACACAGTGAGTTTCTGGTTTCCCTGTAAAAATTGGTTGAAGTGTGCTCGATACTGGAATTTTGATAGTGTAAAAGACTTTTTAAATTTTGTGAGTGATAAGTCTGTGGCGTATCGAATAAGCCAAGGGGGTTCCTCAGTTGCTTTTTGAGGACAGATATCATAGTTTGGTAGGTTTAAGTTGTACTTTAAAGTCTTGTAGCCTATACTTATGTATATATATATATAGATATATATATATATATATATATATATATATATAGTTTTAAACGGACCTCATTTTCGTCATCTTCTAGGTAGGATCGATGGCCATTTGAAGAAACATTTCGTAATATTGGGTAATGAGTACGACCTCAATAGCTGATGTCCCTTAAGGGAAATCTGCTAAAAATCCAGATATGTGGGTTAATAATCATGGCAGAAGTTCTATGTTATTTTCGATCCAATATATTATTTAGAATTTTCGAAATTACTCCCCCCTCAAAACCCTCCCCTTTCCCCAGTCCGATTTCAGAAGTTATCAAAATCGATTTTCGGATTTATGTAAATCGCTTATGTATCTACATTGCTAACGAATATGTGTGTGTGTGTGTGTGTGTGTGTGTGTGTGTGTGTGTGTATGTATATATATATATATATATATATATATATATATATATATATATATATATATATATATCGAGAGAGAGAGAGCGACGCCTTGTCCGGTGGCAAGACACCTGCTAACATTAAGACCAAAGATTAGTTAATGTAAAAATCCCTGGAGAATTTATATTAAGACCCCAATACAGGCTTGCCCATAATTTTCAGAGGAATAAGGCATATCTGGGTCGGAAAAGCCTATTAAAAATCCTTTAGTCCGTTATTATGCGCCCTATGGGAAAATGATTAATATCAAATAAGGTCACTGATTATTTCTCACTATTATTTCTTCATTTTATTTTTTCTTAAGGGAAATTAGCTATTGAGGATGTACTCCTGTCACGATTTTCTAAATATTTTCGATCCTTCCCAGCAGATGAAAATTAAATACGTTCAAAACAAGATATTTTGCCTGTTAACGTTCTGGCCGACGGAATGTTTGATCCTTATCAAACTTGATATTCAAAAAATTCCGTCACGCAGGGGCAGTGTAAACTAAGCAGATTTCACACGTGAAGTTTTACAATAGAGAAATTTCACGAGAGCCGAGCAGTTAAGGGAACGACCGAACTAGCTTTTGGCGGGAAAGTCACTCGTCCGTTAGCCGCCCAGATTTAATAAAAATTCAAATATTTCGGTTAATATTTAAGATAGGGAATAAATGTATATAACAATATTTATAGTAAACTTAATTTGTAATAAGATTGATTCTGGACAATTTTTCGATCCGACGTATAGTAACGGAGATATTTCGAATTTTCGAAAATCCTCCCCTCCAAACCCTCCCCTCCCTGTGGACCGATTTCAGCCGTTAACGAACTTGATCTTTCTTTTTACATAAAACGACTAAATATGGAGTTTGGTAACGATAAAAAAAAAATCGCGTCATGAGTACGACCTCAATAGCTGAGTTCCCTTAAGGGAAATCTGCTAATAAGGGGGCTACAGAGAGAGAGGGGGAATTCGAAAATTATTCAAATAATTCTTACTGTCAGCCTTCATTAAATCCTCACTTCTACTAATTAGATTTTTTATTTAGAATTTATTTATTTATTTATTTGAAGAGCTCCGCAACTAGGCGATGTCGCTCAGTACCATTTATTTGCATTCTCTAAAATAAATTAAAGATAAAATGTTTTTTTATTTAGAAATAGAGAATATATGATAAGATGCGATCAGTATTTGTCTCGTGCCAGCACGTACAAAATCTGCTTATTTTACGCATCCCTTGCGCGACGGACTTTTCTTAAACATAAATAACGGACTCTTAAATATATACAGTTTTGAACGAATCTCATTTTCGTCATCTACTAGGAAGGATCGATGGACATTTGAAGAAAAATTCTCTGTTATTATGCGTCGTATAGAAAACGTGTATGGAGTCAATCTTATTGCAAAAATAATGTTCTATAAATGTTGTTATGTACGTTTTTTCATTATCCTGATTATTAACCGAGATATTTCCTCTTTTTAGTTCATGCGTATTTGTTATTGTAAAGATAATTGTTATTGTTACTTGTTGTTAAGGTATTTGTTATTGTTACTTGTTGTTAAGGTATTTGTTATTGTTACTTGTTGTAAAGGCATTTGTTATTGTTACTTGTTGTTAAGGTATTTGTTATTGTTACTTGTTGTTAAGGTATTCGTTATTGTTACATGTTGTTAAGGTATTTGTTATTGTTACTTGTTGTTAAGGTATTTGTTATTGTTACTTGTTGTTAAGGTATTTGTTATTGTTACTTGTTGTTAAGGTATTTGTTATTGTTACTTGTTGTTAAGGTATTTGTTATTGTTACTTGTTGTTAAGGTATTTGTTATTGTTACTTGTTGTTAAGGTATTTGTTATTGTTACTTGTTGTAAAGGTATTTGTTATTGTTACTTGTTGTTAAGGTATTTGTTATTGTTACTTGTTGTTAAGGTATTTGTTATTGTTACTTGTTGTTAAGGTATTCGTTATTGTTACATGTTGTTAAGGTATTTGTTATTGTTACTTGTTGTTAAGGTATTTGTTATTGTTACTTGTTGTTAAGGTATTTGTTATTGTTACTTGTTGTTAAGGTATTTGTTATTGTTACTTGTTGTTAAGGTATTTGTTATTGTTACTTGTTGTTAAGGTATTTGTTATTGTTACTTGTTGTTAAGGTATTTGTTATTGTTACTTGTTGTTAAGGTATTTGTTATTGTTACTTGTTGTTAAGGTATTTGTTATTGTTACTTGTTGTTAAGGTATTTGTTATTGTTACTTGTTGTTAAGGTATTTGTTATTGTTACTTGTTGTTAAGGTATTTGTTATTGTTACTTGTTGTTAAGGTATTTGTTATTGTTACTTGTTGTTAAGGCATTTGTTATTGTTACTTGTTGTTAAGGTATTTGTTATTGTTACTTGTTGTTAAGGCATTTGTTATTGTTACTTGTTGTTAAGGTATTTGTTATTGTTACTTGTTGTTAAGGTATTTGTTATTGTTACTTGTTGTTAAGGCATTTGTTATTGTTACATATTGTTAAGGTATATGTTGTTTGAGACTGAAATATATCTCATTGCCGTTTGAGTTTATTCACATAATATTCACGATTGTGATAAGTGCTATCAGTAAGTAGATTTATCTCTTGTAAAACTCCATGTGGGAATTCCTTTTAGTTTACGCAGCCCCGGACTTTATATTTACTTAGAAATAGTCAGTATGTACTGAGAAGAGATCAGTAGCGCCTCAAACTAGGACTTGGGAAATCTGGTTAGTTCGGGAAGTCCCTCGTGACTTTTTCCTGCAGTTACACATTGAAATTAATGATAATCAGGAATTAATATGACAAGGATGTGTATTGAAAACCTAGTGGAAGCTGTAGAATAAGGGATGTTGGAGGGTTGGATTGAGCAGCTGCAAGGAGCTGCCAGTGCAGTGATGGATGGCATAGACACCCCTTGCAGCCAATAGTCGCTCTTACACCACTCACTGACTCTGGCATGCCACGCAGCTTATAGGCATAGATCCTAAATTATCCTAGGGCCTAAATTAAAAATAAAAAAACTAAGCCGATTCCCCACGTGCCTACTAATAACAGTTGTAGTAATGAGTCTCTAAACCAATTTCACGAGAGCCGAACAGTTAAGGAAACGGCCGAACTAGCTTTCGGCGAAAAGTCCCGAATAGAACCGACTCCAGCCGATCTCATCTCGTCTGTTATCACACTAAATAAAAATGCAAATATCTCGGTTTACATTCAAGATAGTGGATAAATGTATATAATAATATTTATAGTGAACCAATAAGATGTTTCCTATACACATTTTGTAGTAACAGAGATATTTCGGATTTTGAAAAATCCACCTCTTTAACCCCCCCCCCCCGCCCACTGGTCCGATTACAGCCATTATCGAACTAGATCTTTCTTTCGAGAATATTTATTTTCTCTTCTTCAGGGCTAAAAAGTACAGATACTACTTTATATATATATATATATATATATATATATATATATATATATATATATATATATATATATATTGTTAATTCTACTTACCAAGACTAAAAATACTAAAAACTATTGTACATACTGTTGTACTTCTGGTTACATTAGAACTACTGACCTAAACTATATATATATATATATATATATATATATATATATATAAAACCTGGTCGAAAACAACAACACATATCTAAAATGGAATATATATATATATATATATATATATATATATATATATATATATATATATGGTGTTGTTGTTTTTTTGGTGTTTTGGTCAATGTTAGTGAAAAAAACTTCTTAGTTTATGCCGTTATTTCGAGAATTTTAGCAGATTTCCCTTAAGGGAAATCAGCTATTGAGGTCGTACTCATGACGCGATTTTCGAAAATTTTCTTCAAATGTCCATCGATCCTACCTAGGAGATTACGAAAATGAGGTCCGTTCAAAACTATATATATATATATATATATATATATATATATATATATATATATATATATATATTTGTCTGTTAACACTCTAGCGGTCGCAATTTTTGATTAATCGTCACCAAACTCGGTATTTAATCGTTTTATGTAAAAAAGGAGATCAAGTTCGTTAACGGCTGAAATCGAACCAGTGGGAGGGGGGGGGGTTGGAGGGGGGATTTTCAAAAATTCGAAATATCTCCGTTATTATGCATCGGAACGAAAAATTGTATAGAACCAATCTTATTGCAAATTAAATTTACTATAAATGTTGTTATATACATTTATTCTCTATCTTGAATATTAACGGAGATATTTGCATTTTTATGATGTCTGTGGTCGTGTAAAGTTCGGATTAGTTCGGCCGTTTTCGTAAGTACTCGGCTCAGGTGGTAGCTTCTTCTAACCTTACCTTACCTTTGTTACTTAGTGAGATTTATGCAAATACTTTCGGTTCATCCGCCGCCCCCGCCCTTCTTTAGTTCTTGTACTACAAAAATTTGAGTTATAAAATATAAATTATTTTTACAATTCAGAAGCCGTTGCAGTGGGGAATTTATTTTAATTAACTGAAAGATTTCTCATTGCCGTTTGTATTTAATCAAGGTGGTGTTGTGTTACCAGTATGCAGATTTCTCTATTGTAAAACTTCACATGGGAAATCTGCTTAGTTTACACAGCCCCTGCGTGACGGAGTTTTGTTTTCTTCAGGGCTGTAAAAATACAGTTGCTACTTGATAATATTGCGCATTGTTGTTAAATTAGAGTGTAACAGGAGGTGTTCATGCTATTTTTACTTACCAAGACTAAAGATACTTAAAAATTACTATACATATTGCACTAGAGTTACTGGTTACCGTAACCTTCCCTGGTCTGTTTACATTGAGCAGGGCCACTACCTTATGTTTTTGTATGTCTATAGAATATTGTCTTACAATAGTTGAACTATATTATAGTTTTTATTCTAGCTATTATATTATGCTGGAACGTTTGTTATGTGTTATTACAATTACCAACATTGACCAAACCTCCAAAAAAACAACAACACCATATATAAATATAACCTGGTCGAAAACATCAACACAATTATATATATATATATATATATATATATATATATATATATATATATACTTATACTAGCTCAGATACCCGGCTTCGCCCAGGAATTGATTTGAGGCTAAATGGTGATGGCATTTTTTTTGCAAAGCTTTACTTTGCACAATATTTTGACATTTACCCGTCCCAGTGTTCAGGGTTTATACCGGTTGTTGGAATTTGTTAATAATAAAATTATTTTTTTATGTAAGTCTTCACTGTTTTCCAAGTTGTCATATTTCCCGTCTCCTGTGCATTATGCATAGGTTTCAGTTATTAAGGACTAAATATTAACATAGATTTGAATTAATTTTTCCAGGTGAGGTACCTCATAGTTCAAATTTGAATTAATTGTTGAGCATATCAATATTTTTTTTAACTTGATCCACACATTGTTCCTGGAGAAATGTATAAAACAAAAGTTAATCTAAATAACAAAGTAAACAACTTTTGTTATGTGCATGTTTGTCGAAAAACAAATAGACAATGAAATATCGCTAATTTTTATTTCAGGCCTCCCTTATAACTCCCACTCCCGATCTAACCTAAAAATTTTAATATAGCTTATAATCATGGAAGAATTAATGCTAATTGACATACCGAGTTTTTTTAAGTTCGGTTTAATCGTTAGGGCCCAATGAAATAGTTGACTCCCGCTTTAGTTTATAGTGTACACCTCGTTTATACTTTGTTAAAAGACAAAAAAGAATATAACAAATGATACTCTAAATAACAAAATAAACAACTTTTGTTATGTTCATATTTGCCGAAAAACGAATAGAAAACGAAATACCGCTATTTTTTAAATCCAGGCCTCCTTTACAACCCCCACTCCTGCCCGTCCCTAGAAATGTTGGTATGGCTTGTTATAATGAAAGCGTTAGTGCTAATACACATACCGAGTTTTATTTATTTCGGTTGGGTCTTTTGTCCCAAATAAAATTGTTCACTTTCGCTATAGGTTTTAGCGTATATCTCCTTTATAATTCGGTATTGGAAAAAAGTGTATATAAAAAAAGTTACTGTAAATAACAAAATAAACAACTTTTGTTATGTTTATATTTGCCGAAAAACCAATAGGAAACGAAATACCGCTATTTTAATTTCTGGCCTCCCTTACAACCCCCACTCCTGCCCGTCCCTAGAAATGTTGGTATGGCTTGTTACAATGAAGGCGTTAGTCCTAATACACGTACCGAGTTTTATTTAGTTCGGTTGATTCTTTTGTGCCAAATAAAATTGTTGACTCCCGCTATAATTTTTAGCGTATAACTCAATTATACTTAGGTATACGACGAAAGTGTACATAACAAAAGTTACTCTAAATAATAAAATAAATAACTTTTGTCATGTGCATATTTGCCAAAAAACCAATAGGAAACGAAATATCGCTATTTTTAATTTCAGGCCTCCCTTATAACCCCCACTCTTGTTTGTCTCAGTGAATATTAGTATAGCCTAAAGTCTAAGTTGGGCTAGTAGTAATATACATACCAAGTTTTATAAAATTCGGTTCAGCCGTTTATGCGTGAAAAGGTAACAAACAAACAAACACACACGAAAGAAACAAAATGCAGTTATGGTGTCTATGACATGTGAAACGAAAAGTTATCGTGAAATTTCCTGAAAAAAATCAATGTACAGGACAGAGGTTACAATTTTATATATATATATATTAGTTATTTATTTCCTTCCTGAAGTAACCCTACTGGAAGTGAGTTTATTAGCCACACGTCCTGTGTATATATATAATATATACATATATATATATATATATATATATATATATATATATCGTCGTTAAGCTTAGGGAAATATGCTTGTTAAAGCATTGATGAACAATAGGGATTCTAACATGGATAGGAGAACAGTAACAGTCAGAGATGGTTGTGAGTCCAGGTGGTAAGGCACTTAATATGCTAAACCCAGTGGCAGAGGAGAAAAGAGTCGGAAGAGTTACGAGTGAAGCCGACAATAGCCGAGGAGTAGCGATAGAACCCCAGTGACCAGGTGGTGATCACCTTTGTCCCTCCCAAGGTAATAAATATCCCACTTGACATCCCGCCTCCCCTCCCTTCAGTCGGTTAGTGTGACTTATGCTATCACAGTGGGATTATCATCGTCTCCCGCTCCTCAGTCACAAGGTCAGTAACTCTCTTACACGTATGATAAAAGTCAAACACGCAGGGGCTGCGTTAACTAAGCAGATTTCCCACGTGCCTCGCGTATATGCATTTATGCCAAAACGAAAGAGTTCAAAGAAAAACAAAATTGGTATTTAAGCTTTAAATAATGTGCTACATAATATAACATCTTATTGTCAATATGACATGAGTAATATCTCGGTTAATAATAAAGAGAATGAAAAAACGCACATAACAACATTTATAGTACATTATATTTGCAATAAGATTGATTATATACAAATTTTCGATCCGATGCATAACAACAGAGATATTTCAAATGTTCAAAATTCTTATCCATGTGTGTGTGTGTGTGTGTGTGTGTGTGTGTGTGTGTGTGTGTGTGTGTGTGTATACTAGGTTGTTACAAAAGTCCTTGTGCATATCAAGTTGTCTCTAATTTAATCCTTATTTCATCTCTGACGAATACAATTCTTATGTCAATGTTTACATTAACTAATCCTCTAATTATTTATGTACGCCAACTGTCCCTGCCTTTCATTCAGTTTATTAAATTTCACTAGAAATGTCGGAAGAAAAATTTGTCATCCGCGGCCTTCTTAGGCATTATTGGAAAAAAGGTTTTAGTGCAAAGGCCTCAGCCAAGGAAATTTGGGCAGTGGAAGGGGAAAGTGTGGTGCATCGAAACACGGCCGCATTTTGGTTCATTTAATTCTGGGAATACAAGCCTTGATGATGAACCTAGATCAGGTCGTCCTTCAGTCGTCGATGATCCAGTGCTACTTGAGTCTGTTGGTCGGAATCCACATGTCACAACTCGAGGATTAGCCGAAGAAATGGGAGTTTCAAATGCTACGACAAGCCGGCATTTCAAAAAGCTTGGTGTCCAAAACGTCCGTTCAAGGTCAGCACCTCATGACTTATCTGCAAGCCCAAGCTTTATTTCAGCAAGACAACGCCCCGCCCCTGCTCATCGCTCACGATTAGTTAAAGAAAAATTTTCAGAAATGAACGGGATTAGCGTCTTGCCCAACCCTCCTTACAGCCCAGACGTCGCACCGTCTGACTATGGACTTTTCAGGTCAATCGCGCATTTTTTGAAAGGTCGGCGCTTCGAAAACTTCGATGATGTCAAATCTGGATGTGATGAGTTCTTTGCCTCGAAAACTACAGAGTGGTATCAACATCAAATCTAACTTTTGGCTGAAAGATGGGTTAAAGTAGTTGAAAATGATGGCCTGTATTTTGAAGAATAAATTTGATTTGTAAATTTTGTACTCACATTTGAATAAAATTAATTTTGTGAACAAGGAATTTTGTAACAACCTCGTGTGTATATATATATATATATATATATATATATATATATATATATATATATATATATATACCTCCCCCCTAAAATCTCCAAATATTTTAATAGAAACCTTGACTGAATTATGGTGTGCCATAATTGCGACCCCTGAAGAATCCGTTCAGTCCATATTCAATCTCCTTACCTTCCCCATTACTTCTTCAGCGACCATAACTTTGGAATTTCCAATGGAATGTCCTACTTTTTATTGCAGATTCTTGTAGAAAATAAAATTCTAAAACCAGTTTATATCGGTGATTTTTTCAATTTGACGATCTTTAGCCGTAAAATGGACAAATCATTATTTCAGAACCGGCACATTTTATTGAAAAATGCTGCGACATAAAAGTTGTAGTCAACAAAATTACTGTTGAAACAAGTCTACGGGGGAAGGGGTGGATTCTGAAATTAATAAAAAACTCGTTTTAGAATTTGATTTTCTACACGAATCCGCCATAAAAAGTAAGGCATTCCATTGGAAATTTCAAAGTTATAGTCACTGGAGAGTTACTGGAGAAGGTTAGGAGCTTGAATATTGACTGAAAGGATTCCTGAGGTGTCACAATTATGTCACACCAAGTCTCAGCTTTGTATTAAAATAATTGGAGATTTTAAGGGGGCGGCTCGGGAAGTTCGAAATATCTCCGTTACTAAGTATCGAATAGAAAAATTGTATAGAACCAATCGTATTGAAAATTAAATGTACTATAAATATTGTTATATACATGTATTCCCTATCTTGAATATTAACCGAGATGTTTGCATTTTTTCAATTATCAGCCTTCAGCAACCCCCCTCTTCTGATCATGTTACATAAATAATACTCTAATATGTAATAAACCAAATTATTCGAAGCTTAAATAACAGATGATGTTTTCAATAGGCGTTTATTATACGAGATACATACAAATATGTTCTGGTGACTCGTCCGCCCATCTTAATTCCTTGGGCTACCAACATTTGATTGATTTACATTTCAAACTCTTCCCGTCGGGAGGTTTCTTATTATCGTTTGTAGTTATTCTCTTAATATTGGCGACGCTGTTGTGTTCGTTCGACAAACGTTCTTTTGACACATGTCAGTTTGACAAAACGTCTTTAGACAAACGTCGTTATGAACAGAAAATATATCTATATATATATATATATATATATATATATATATATATAAAATTGTAACCTCTGTCTGTACATTGATTTTTTTCGGGAAATTTCACGATAACTTTTCGTTTTACATGTCATAGACACCATAACTGCATTTTGTTTCTTTCGTGAATGTTTGTTTGTTACCTTTTCGGGCATAAACGGCTGAACCGAATTTTATGAAACTTGGTGTGTATATTACTACTAACCCATCTTAGACTTTAGGCTATATTAATATCCTCTGAGACGAACAGGAGTGGGGGTTATTAGGGAAGCCAGAAATTAAAAATAGCGATATTTCGTTTCCTATTGGTTTTTCGGCAAATATGAACATAACAAAAGTTGTTTTAGAGTAACTTTTGTTATATACACTTTTTTCGTATACCGAATTATAAACAATATATACCCTAAAACCTATAGCGGAAGTGAACAATTTTATTTGGGACAAAAGACCCAACCGAAATAAATAAAACTCGGTATATATATTAGCACTAACGCTTTCATTATAACAAGCCACCAACATTTCTAGGGACGGGCAGGAGTGGGGATTATAAGGGAAGCCAGAAATTAAAAATAGCGATATTTCTTTTCCTATTGGTTTTTCGGCAAATACGAACATAACAAAAGTTGTTTATTTTGTTTTTTAGAATAACTTTTGCCATATTCATTTTTGTCTTTTAACAAAGTATAAACGAGATATACAGTATAAACTAAACCGGGAGTCAACTTTTTCATTGGGCGCTAACGATTAAACCGAACTTAAAAAAACTCGGTATGTCAATTAGCATTAATTCTTCCATGATTATAAGCTATATTAAAATTGTTAGGTTAGAACGGGAGTGGGGGTTATAAGGGAGGCCTGAAATAAAAATTCGCGATATTTCATTGTCTATTTGTTTTTCGACAAACATGCACATAACAAAAGTTGTTTACTTTGTTATTTAGATTAACTTTTGTTTTATACATTTCTCCAGGAATAATGTTTGGAGCAAGTAATTTGCGTAGAAATATTGATATGCTCAACAATTCATTCCAATTTAACCTCACCTGGAAAAATTAATTCAAATCTATGTTAATATTTCGTCCTTAATAACTGCAAACTATGCATAATGCACAGTAGTCGGGAAATATGACAATTTGGAGGACAGTGAAGACTTACATAAAAAATTAATTTTATTATTAACAAATGCCAACAACGGGTATTAACCTTAAACATTGGGACGGGTAAATGTCAAAATATTGTTCAAAGTAAAGCCTTGCCAAAAAAATACCATCACCATTCAGCCTCAAATCAATTCCCGGGCGTAGCCGGGTATCTGAGCTTGTTATATATATAAACATGTATACGCGTGCGCGCACGGGCACACACACTCACATATACAGTAACAACTTTCCGTTGAAGGGTAACTGTATGTTGCTGGAGAATTGATAGGATTAGAACGGTTACTTATATTTGTACGAGTAGTGTTGAGGAAGGGGGTGGCTGTGGAATAGAACACATTGAGAGGATAATGAAGCAGATTGGTCACGCTGGTGGGGATGGTTTTTGTCAGCAGAGAGCGCCTTAGTAGTTAGTCACGGTGTGTAGGAGGCTCCGCCACATACTAGCTACAACTATAGTGTTTACACCACCGGCCGACTATCGTCTGTGATGTTGATTCGGGTAAGCGGGCAAGTTCTCAGTCCTGGTAAGTTTATGCGATTTCCCCCTGAAAATCAGGTATTTAATTGTAACCTCAGTGACGTTTTAGAAGATTTCCCTTAGGGGAAATCAGCTATAGAGGTCGTACTCATGAGGCGATTTTAAAAATTTTTCTTCAATTGTCCATCGATCCTACCCTGGAGATGACGAAAGTGAGGTACGTTCAAAATTATATATATTTGTCTGTTAATGCTCTGGCACTCGCAATTTTTGCTTGATCGTTACCAAACTCGATATTTAAACGTTTTATGTAAAAATAAAGATCAACTTTGTTAATGGCAGAAATCGGACTAGTTAAAGGGGAGGATTTTTGAAAACTCAAAATATCTCCGTTGCTATACGTCGGGACGAAAAATTGTATATATTCGTTCTTATTGCAAATTACATTTGCTATAATTATTGTTATATACATTTATTCTCTATCTTGAATATTAACCGAGATATTTGCATTTTTCAGTTTTCAGCCTTCAGCAAACCCCCACTTCTACTCTTGTCACATAAACAATACTCTGTTATATAATAAACCACATTATTCGAAGCTTAAATACCAAGCATTGTTTTCCAGAGACCTTTATTATACGAGATTGTTGCAAATATGTGCCCCCCCCTCGTCTTAAACTCTTGGACTACTAAAATTTGATTGATTGAGATAAAAATTACTCTGATTCATTATAAGAGTACTCGGTTTAGTTCATAGTTTTCAATAATATGAATATGTTATATTCTGATATGTTTCAGTTATTGCTTTTCTTTTCGTTGAGCCGTTGGTAGGCCTGTTCGTTTGCATTTGAGACGCATCCCGCCGGAGGGGAATGATTTTTTATTTGCGTTTGTATTTATTCACTTAATATTCACGGTGGTGTTGTGTTAGCAGTATGTAGGTTTATCTATTATTAATCTTCACGAGGGAAATCTGCTTAGTTTACACAACCCCTGCGTGACGGACCTTTACATACAAACGCACAATGTTTCTATTCTACAGCGGTGCTGGACTACACAAAGGAAGATAATCCAAAATACGCCAAAACTTACACTCTATAAGAGACGTTAGTCTCGACCATCGAATGGACAAACAGGAAGACATAAGTGTATTTTCTGTTGTGCCTCCAATTGCCTTCAAAAGTCGGTACAGTAGGTGCTTAAATTAAGCTGATTTACTCTCCGACATTCCATTTGCCCTCAATAGCGCACCAATTCCTCAAAAATCACAAATTAGATATCTAGGACTAACATTAGACAAGGGACTAACTTGGAAACCCCACATCACAGTAAAAAGACAAGAACATTTTTTTTTTTATTAGGGAATTTGATTTAGTTAAATTATGAGTTAGTGAGTGACTAGTTTTAGAGGACAGCTTATGTTGAGCTTTATTTTATTTTATACAAATGATTGTTTATGATTATAATGCTTTTTTTAAAAACTGATGTCAACATTAGGTATACATCTTCGGTCTTCAGTCCATATTCTTGGAGTAAGTCGGCCGTATTTTTAGAGATTACTCCTCTTGCCCCAAACAGCAATCCTTCGACGCTGCAATTTTGAACTTGGTATTTGCCTTTCAGATACCTGCAGTAAGGTTCAAAAATCGTTTTTTTCTCTAAATCAAATTCAATTGCGTGAGAATTTCCTGTTTCAAACCTTACTGTAGGATCTAGTACATGTCCTGATTTGCCTTCCTTATTAATTATAATGATACCGGCACGTCTCTGAGAGCCATCTTCTCCCAAGCAACTAACCTCTTGAAATATTTCCCAGTCTGGGTGATATTTTTTGATGAGTGTTGCTATTTCAGAGCGGACTTCGTGGTGACGTGAATTGTGCAACAGCTCTCCCCACTGGCAAGAACCTAGGACATGAGGGAGGGTTTCATACTCACTGCAATGTCTCAGCGGGTTGCTCCAATATTCCTTCCAGGGATTGAGCGTCGACGGACATTTGAATGAAAAGATTTGAAAAGTTACAGCAGGATTAGAGGCTCAAAAAGCAGACTTCCCGAAGGGGGAACGTGCCGAAAACCATTATTTATTACGTATGTAGGGTAAGGATGATGAAGTATCATGGAGGCCAATGAGAGTGCAAGGGTGCTGCCACCCCTAGTATCTGCCATCTGCTCTACCCCATAGTCACCATTGGATCGCCCGGGGGGGGAGGGGGAGTAATGGAAGAATTATATCGAAGGGGAATCGGTGTGATCAGCTGTGAGTCACACAGTGGAGGGGGCCGCTCTGTCCACAGTCTGTCCGCAGAATCTGATAGTGCAATGTCTTGTCCGAAGATGTACCTTGTTCAAGGATAACCTTCTTTCCTATCCGTTTGCCACAGATGCCGAGACCAAACACCAGGTATGTAAACAGAAAAGATATTCTTCCTTCCATCTAACCGAGTTCTTCTGTCCATTAAAAAGAAGTTCGTATTCAAAACGACAGTTGTTACCCATGTTTCTAAAACGTCCGCCACGCAAGTGCTGACTAAACTAAGCATATTTCCCACGTGAAGGCTTACAATATATAAATGTACATACTGGTAACAACGCCACGAATATTAAGTGTATAAATACAAACGGTAATGAGAAATCTTCCAGTCAATTCACATGTTAATAACCTCTACAACGGAATGCGTTTGAATTGTAAACAAACAGGACAACCTACCTCTCAGAGCAGAATAGATAGATAGAAATATCTAGACCAGAAAGAAAAACAATTACTGAGATATATCTGAATATAACATAAAATTTAATTGAAAACTATTTACCATAGCTAGTGCCGTAATTTATAATGAGGGGCTCAGGTTGGCCGTGTGTGTTAAAGCGTTGACTTTAGTCACACATGGTAAACCTAGAGTGGCAATAGGAATTTATTTAGTGACGGAATTCATTAAATAAAATCCTTAGTCTCACCCTGACTAGGACAGGATGGTAACCCGTAGATAGCCCGTCCCAATTAGCCTGAGTTGCAAAAAGTGGATGTTAATAAATAATTTAAATTTTAATTTATAATGAATCAAAATAATATTTATCTCAATCACTCAAATTTTAGTGATCCAAGTACAAAAGAAGGGGAGGCGGTCAACAGAACGAATTTGCATATATCTCACAAAGTAAAAATTCAATGATCACAATATTTGGTATTTAGGATTGTAATAAAGTGGTTCATGATATAGCAGCTTATTATTAATATGAAATGAGTAGGAATGGGAGTTTACTGAAGGATGAAAACAAAGAAATGCAAACATCTCGATCACTATTCAAGGTTAAGAAAGAAATGTATATCGCAAAATTTATTGTAAACTACTTTTGCATTAAAATAGGTTCCATACAATGTTTCAATCCGGTGTGGTATAATGGAGTATGTTGAATTTTCGAAATTCTACCGTCTAAAGCCCTCACTTCATGTGGTTCGATTTCAGCCTTTAAAGAACTAGATATTTATTTTTACATGAAATGCTTAATATATTTAGTTTAGTAACAACCATTCAATGATTTCGATCGCTAGAGCGGTAATAGACAAGTATATATGCATATTACTAGTTCAATATTCAAGTATATATGTATATTACTGGGTTCTTTTTTATTTTTTTTTCCACTAGTGTTATCACCCAGCAGCAACTATGAATTTATATTAACTATATTGAATAATTTGGAGTAATTTTTACCATTTGGTTTGTGGGATAAAGGGTGTAAATCGCTACAATTGCGTGACACCAAACAAATAAATAAATGTACATTACTTTGAAAGGACCTCATTTTCGACATCTACTAGAATATGGACATTTTGAAGTACTACCTCATTGACTGAATTCGATCAGTGAGAAATTTGCTGGAAGTCGAGGGGTTGCGTAAACTAAGCACATATTCGAGGGTTGCCAACGCTTCTGATCGCACACCATCTAATTTCCAAAATGGGCTATACATTTCCGCTGACCTGAAGATTTTGACATGCAGACTAGCTAAATTTAAAATTTCCTGGATGCTGGAAACTAAGAAATACAGAAAACTCGGTTTATATTGATTTCTTTAATTGCAATATTGAAGATTGCGAGTAGGGCGATAATTATGGCGTGCGCAGTATTGATGGGATAAGGGTATAGCTTTGGGCAAATGCGCGAAAATCACATGAGGAAATCACCTAACCCGGAAGAGTGTTGTTAGCACCTTGAGGGGGAGTCGCCTTGAGATCGTACTCATATGCACATCGACTCTAGCTAGTAGAAGCCCCCAAAAAAAGTCAGCTACGCAGAGACTGTGTAAACTAAACATACCTAACCTGCATGATTGCATCTCACCTTCTAAGCCCTATTTCCTCCTTGGTGAGAATTATATTTAATCAGGATGCATGTTTACCTGGATATGAGATGTTTAGTGGCTTGGTTCCTCATTGTAAATATCTTATGCCTGAAGGAGGGGATTTACTGATGTCTTCAACAAAACAAATACCAATAACAAATAATAAAGGCAAATATTACTTTTGTTTCGAACAATAGTTGTAGAAAATTAAATTTAATACCCATTAAAAAATAATAATTCCAATCATTCATTTTTACACCTTGAAACCCTCAACCCTCCAATTTCTGGTCCGATCAAAACCGAATGTTATCATTAGTTTTGTATGAAACGGCTAAATATCGAGTATTATATTTATCAAATAAAAATTATGCAGACTAGAATGTAAATTCCTAAATTGAAAACGTCATCCCGTACATAACTTGCAAGTATTTCACATTTTAAAAATCCAATGAAATCAACATTAAAGCTTAGAACAAGACTTTCCATAAGCTTTATAGATCCCAGTCATAATGACAGAGATATTTTTGCATTTTTTATCTCTGAACCCCCCTTTCTTCTGTTATAATTTCAGGCATTAACGAACATAAAATGCCTAAATATTGAATTTGGTAACCATCCAACAATAATTTCTAAAATTCTTAAGACCTGCGTTATTATGCGTCAAATCGGAAAAATATACAGAACCAATCTTATTGAAAATGTAATTTTTTGTGAATGATGTTATGTACATTGTTTCAATATATTAATTCACTAAGATTTGGGAAAAACCACTTATGTCAAAAACAACAACTTTTCAGGAGGCACGTTTAATTGCTTCTTGCTTTTTGTATAAAACATAAAAGCTCACTATAAATAAATAAATCCTTTCGATTACCAGTTTCAAAAATACATAATAATAGATAATACATTTTTCTTGATATTTTTTGACTTAAGTCAACTTACTTTTTTTTTTTCATTACCTGTGATTTTTTTCATTTCACTGCTGAACAGTCAAATGTGGTTTGTAACTTTTGTCGTTTTTCTCAAAGGAGGATATCATTTAGTAGATACTTATGCATTAAAAAAATAAAATGCCAATTTTGGACTTATGTGGTTTTTCCCAAACGGTAGTGAATTATTAACCGAAATATTTGCATTTAATAGTTTTCGGCCATCAGTAAACCCCCACTCCTACTGCTGCAATATTAACAATACTCTGTTATATTATGAAGCACTTCATTTGAAACTTAAATACCAAATATTCTTCTCATTGAACATTTACTTTTGGGATAAATGCAAATACGTGACGCACGTGGGAAATCTGCTTAGTTGCCGCACCCTCTGTGTGACGGACTTTATTTACAATTTAGACTTTAATTCTACAGTTATCGATATTCAACTATAAAAAATGTGACTTAAGTGAACCTATATTAAGTGTAAGTAAATCTACCTGTTATGAAAGTTCGAATAATCTGTTTATTTTTTAAATAATTATTAATTTCTTAATTATTACTGTTGGTGTGTTATTGTTGACCTAATGAAGGAATAAAACATTTTGATATGTTTGTACAATGATTTGATTTGATCTCATTATTATCCAGAGAAGAAAGCCATAATTAGAATTTCAATTGTCAAAGCAATTCTTAAGAATATTATTATTTATTAACGTCCACTTTTTGGAACAGGCTAATTGGGAAGAAGAATTATTCTATTCTATTTCTTAAGAATAGAAAAGTCATAATATTAACTTAGTACCTTCTAATCGTAAAATAATTATTATTTTCAGGGTTTCGTTAAAACCAATGTTGACGAATATATGTTTTGAATTTAAAATTGAGCCCTGCTTAAGTTAGAAGTAGTAAAGAATCAAACAAATTCCGCCTAGAAAAAATGATAAATCCCACAATTTTAGCAGATTCCTCTAAGGTAAATCAGCGATTGAGGTCGTACTCCTGACGGAATTTTTGAAAAATTTCGAAAGATCAAGTTTGTTAATGGCTGAAATCAGAACAGTGGGGTTAGAGGGAAAGATTTCGAAAATTCGAAATATCTCCGTTATTATGAGTCGAACCGAAAAATTGTATATAACCAATTTTAGTACAAATGTAATGTTTTATAAATGTTGTATGTGCGTTTTTTCAATATATTGTTGCGAAAATTAAATACATGAATAATCCTTCAGAGAGAGAGTCGCGTATTTGGAAAGTGTGATGTAGATCAAAGAAGCCGACAGAAGGTCTAGCCCCTCCTAGTCCCTTCCAGTCCAGACGTCGAGGGTCCAGACAATTCCCCTTTGGTGTATGCCGACGACCTATATAAAGAACCAGCCAGCCGCGAGCGAGTGAGTTTTCTTCTCAAGTGCTCATATGTGCGTTCGGTGCTACAGTGCGACTTAGTGCAGTGCGGTAAAGAGTTTTTATAAGAAGAACAGTGTTGTGCTGTGACTGTAAGTAACAGTTTAGTGCCGTGTTTAAGTCAGTGCAGTGCCGCGAAGTAAAAGACAGTGCAGTGCCGCGAAGTAAATGACAGTGCAGTGACGTCTTTCTGTGAATTTCACTGACCGTGAGTGAATTATTGGACTGTGCAATCTGAAGGACAGTGACGCTATCAGTGTATACTGTGAGTAGTAATTAAGAATAATTACCAAGTCTATTGTGCATTGTGAAATAAATTGTGCAGTGATAAAAACTGTGAAACTTGCAACTTGAAATTTTGCAATCCAAAAGAACTCTTATTAAAAACGTTTATTACTGGTTTTGGTAATAAAACCGTTACAATAATGATTATTAACCGAGATATTTG
>CM032231.1:25232500-25242500 GCA_019009955.1 Riptortus pedestris
ATATATTTACTTCAATTTAATGAATATCTTTTCTACATTGTTTGCGTTTTTTTAACGCCACTCCAGGAACGAAATTTTAAGCTAAAGGACAACTCCTTGGACGAGGAAGACATGCTCGTCTCTATAGTTGGATGGGAAAATTGTATTTCATATTTAATTCCCTATCAATTATGTAATATAGGTATTTTCTTTATCATGAATATTATTATTATAGAAAGGCCTGAAAATTTCTTTAAACCTACAAACAAAGTCGGCCCGGTATTATATGTGTTTTTATACGACCAGCACTATTTTAATATTTGATAAGATTCTGGTTATAAATTTAGAATTTCAAATTCCTCATGTATTGAGACCCAGTGATAGTTTATATCACCCCCTACCTACACCACTGTAATCCGTAAATAAGAAGGTCTTCGTGCCACCATTATATCAGTATAACTTTTTAAATGTGTTTTCATTGCACTTCGGGTATTTAGGTGGAATGCTAAAAAAGAACAAAGCATCCTGATGTGTTGGCCATTAAATAGATTTGCAAAGCCAATTCGGATATTTGATCCATGCTAGCTTAGTATGTGATGCTGTAATGAATTTAGTTAGCAAATGAATTTTAAATTGCACAAATTTGAGTTCAAAACTACTCTAGTGGAGGCATAAAAATCAATTATTAATTAATTTTTTGCCGTTGTGTATATATTTTGCATACACATGTCAATAGCTGTCACATGAGTTAGTTAAAAAGAAATACTGAATTGGGAAAAGAAGAAGAAATATCAACAGGCAAGAAGAGAATTAATTGTAAAAAGGAGCCGTTAGGTGGTGCGATCTATCGGATATTGTGTGAACCCGGTGAGTGTCAGACAGAGGGTGGGGCTTAGCAAGATGGCTGCCGACCCCACCCCTTCTTCCCGTCCGTCAGCCCTTAAACACTACCACTCCGCCAATGGCACCAAACCAACCCTTAGCACTCCTGCACATTTTCAGGTAGCTATAAGATATTTTACAAATATTAATTTTAGGAATAGTGAATAAATATTAAATGCAATGAATGAAAAAGTACTTTAAAACTTGCGGAAGATGTTAATCAATACGTCATAAAATATTAGTGATGAATTAGCATATTAAAACCAACAAATGATGCCGGCTGTGTAATTTATTTAAGAACTTCTCGACTGTAATATGGTTGTCTTCATCGGCTCTATAACAAACTAAGAGTTTTAACAACATTTAAGTTGGTTTTAAAAACCCGAAATTTTATATAAATGAAGAATGAAATATCATTGAATAATTCAAAATACCACTGACACAGCAAACATGTCTACTAGGGCCATTTTATTCTGTCCAATATTCATTATTTTTGAAGGACATTGCGTAATAATAGCAGACATATAATTTAAAATTTTGTTTAAACGATAATACACATATAATTTTTCTTTAAGGGTTAAGAAAATATATACAGCCAACTGACAACATAGCACCATAATAATCGAACTTTTTTGGGAGCTTAAATATGAAAATTAAAAAAAAAAACATTCCTAATTAATCCAAAAAAGGTCATATATATATATATATATATATATATATATATATATATATATATATATATATATATATATCTGCAATCCAAATAGAAAAGTACACCGCGCAAAAGCTGACTTAACTTAGCAGATTTCCCACGTGCGTCACGTATTTGAATTTATCTCAAAACGTAAAAGTTCAATGAGAACAATATTTGGTTTTTAGGCTTCAAATAAAGTGATTCATAATATGGGAGCTTTTTGTTAATATGGTATGAGCAGGAGTAGGGGTGTACTGAGGACCGAAAAAATGAAAATATCTTAGATTAAGTTCGTTAACTGCTAAAATCGGACGAGGGAGTGGGGAAGGGGTTTAGAGAGGGGGGGGGGATTTTGAAAATTCGAAATTTCTTCGTCGGATCGAAAATTGTATAGAACTAATCTTATTTTAAATTTAATTGTCTATAAATGTTGTTGTATAGATATTTTCACTAAGGTTAATATTAAGTTTGGTACCGGTAATAAGAACGGAGATATTTCGAAATTCTCACCCTATTTATCCCCCCTCCCAATGGTCCAATTTTAGTGTGTTAACTTGATCTTCATTTTTACATAAAACGTTTAAATATTGAGTTTGGCAACGATCAGAAAAAATTGCGACCGCTAGAGCATTAACAGACAAATATATATATATATATATATATATATATATATATATATATATATATATATATATATATATATATATACAGTTCCTCCAGTCACCTCATTTTGGTCGTCTCCTAGGTAGGATCGATGGACATTTGATGTAATTTTTCGAAAATCGCAACATGAATACGACCTCAATAGTTGATTCCCCATAGGCGTATAAATGAACCATTCCATGTTTTCATTCCTCCAAATCCTTCTTAAACTTGGTCTTTTAATTTTCAAAAACTTTATATTCCAAGTTTCAAGTATATTGAAACTTGGGAGTTAAAAGATACCGATCAAAACTTTCACACGCGCACATATATATTTGCGTGTGTGTTTGTGAGTGTGCGCGAGTCCATAAACCTTGTAAACCTAAAGAAACATGAGATCAATACAAGATGTGGACCCTGCCAGTACCTGACTCTATTTATTAATTTAATTTATAAATGAAGACATTGGAATTTATTTTGCCTCAGCGATTCATGAATGACCAAGATCCGCACTACGGCTACGGCCCTTCATTTACAATGAGGTACCTATTTCTCTTTGTGATTACCATTTTACCAGATTTCCCTTAAGGAAAATCAGCTATTGAGGTTGTACTCATGACGGGATTTTTGAAAATTTTCTTCAAATTTCCATCGATCCTACCCAGCGAAAACGAGGCCTTTCAAATATACTCTTATACATAGAACATTTTGAAATGTGTATATATATATTTGTCTATCGACGTTCTAACGGTCACAATATTTGTTTTATCGTTACCAAACTCGATATTTAAACGTTTTATGTAAAAATGAAAACCCAGTTAGTTAATGGCTGAAATGGGACTAGTGACAGTGGGGGAGGATTCAGAGAGAGAGGGGGATTTTGAAAATTCAAAATATCTTCGTTATTATACGTCGGTTAGAAAAAGTCAATAGAAGCAATCTAATTGACAGTTTAAAGTTCTATAAATGTTGTTCTATATGATTTTGTCAGTACCTTGTTTAATAACCAAGATATTCAGATTTTTAGTTTTCTTCCTCGAATATATCTAACTCATGTTCATGTCATACTAACAACAACCTGTTATACCATGAGCAAAATTATTGGTTTTACAAACAGAAAAATCATTATAACGAATAACATAAAATACGAAAATAACATCATTCTAACGAAAATAACATCATAACGATTGAAGCTGCATCCTTTTTGTGCCAAATAAAAGAGGTTTTTTTTGGCACAAGAAAGTGTTTATAACTCCCAACAGCTATGGGAAGGAGCTACCTCCTTTTTGCAACAAACCCTTCAATTGTTGCTCTAAACGCAAATTCATAACTCATAAATTAAGAGAGTTATTCGTATTTTTTTGGTTTCGGACTTCACTATACCTCCACTTCTACTCATTGGAATTTTAGTTTGAAATAGAAAATATATGGTAAGAAGATGTCTTTGTCTCTTGATTGACTGAGGAGGTGGAGAAGGAGGAGGGGGTTTGAGGAGATGAAAAAAAAAATACTGATTTATGAGTGCTGCGTGACAAGCTGATGATTACGCTATTGACTCTTAACGCGATTTTTGAAAAACTTCTTCAAATGTCCATCGATCGATCATATCTACAAGATGACTAAAATATAAAAAAAGTCCGTCACGCAGTGGCTGCGTAAACTACGTAGATTTCCCATGTGAAGTTTTACAATAGAGAAATCTGCATACTGGTAATACAAGCCCACCATGAGTAAATACAAACGGTAACAAGAAATCTTTCAGTTAATTTTAATAAATTCCTAACTGAAGCGGCTTCTGAATTGTAAAAATAATTTATATTTTAATAACTCAAACTTTAGTAGTACAAGAACTAAAGAAGGGGGGGAGGGGCGGATGAACAGAACGTATTTGCATAAATCACACACAAAGTAACGAAGGTAAGGTAAGGTTAGAAACGACAGGTAAGGTTAGAAGAAGCTTCGACCTGAGCCAAGAAGTTACGAAAACGGCCGAACTAATCCGAACAATACCCGACCACAGCCTTCATAAAAATGCAAATATCTCGGTTAATATTCAAGATAGAGAATAAATGTATATAACAATATTTATAGTAAATTTAATTTGCAATAAGATTGGTTCCATACAGATTTTCGATCCCATGCATAATAACGGAGATATTTCGAATTTTTGAAAATACCCCCTTCAAACCCCCCCCCTTCCGATTTCAGCCGTTAACGATCTTGATCTTCCTTTTTACATAAAACGATTAAATACCGAGTTTGGTGACGATTAAACAAAAATTGCGACCGCTAGAGTGTTAACAGACAAATATATATATATATATATATATATATATATATATATATAGTTTTGAACGGGCCTCATTTTCGTCATCTTCTGGGTAGGATCGATGGACATTTGAAGAAATTTTTTGAAAATCGCGCCATGAGTACGACCTCAATAGCTAATTTCCCGTAAGGGAAATCTGCTAATAAAAAGTCTATTTCAGGTAGATATAGATATATAGATAGATCCATAGATAAATTGATAAATTTGTTTCTTAAGGCAATATCTGTTTGCAATTTTTGTTTATTCCTTACAAAATATGATATTTAAGAGTTTTTTGTAAAATTAAAGATTAAGTTCGTTAATGCCTCAAATCGGGTCAAAGAGAGGTGGCAGGTTTGTGGGGTGGAAACCAAAAACTCAAAATATCTCCGATATCGTCTGTTGTGAATCAATTTAATTTTCTTTGAATATTACTCTATTCATTTGTTTCTCGATTATTAAATGAGTTATTATTATTTTTTATTTTTTTTTTTTTTTTTTTTTATGATCCGCCATCCGTAAACCTGTAGTTCTAGCTATTCGATTTTCATTTTGAAGAAATGTGTCACTGAATATATCATTTCCAGCTTAAATTTAAATTTCAGTTTACATAGGTTCCTTATTACGGGAGAATAGAGAACAGATGGTGAGATGAGATCTCACCGTGCCAATTCAAACACGCAGCCCTTGCGTGACCGACTATTTTATTTTTACTTTCTTTTTATACCAGTTTCAACTAAAATAATTTTCATTGAATAGCAGTCAAAATATATAGTATGTACTTTCGTTATATAAAGCCGCTGGTTCAACTTGATTTCGGCTTTTTTTAAATGTTCTATAATACTCAAATATGCGCAAGAACTAAAATGCACCACTTCGTTCATTTAATTTATTTCTGCCGATTGTACTTGCTACCGTATTTTTTTTTAGTATTATTTTTGACTCTAAAAAATGTATACAACCAAAATCTAGGAAGTAATTAAATTACATGCTTTGAGAAAGACAATTCTTGCTCATTCATATGATTTAAGTATTTATAGTTGGAGATAGTGGGTAACTATGCAAGTTATGGGTTAGGTATCACAACAGAGTTATTCTATTTTATTTGTTGATGAACTTGTAAAATCGTTAGTCTCGTAAACCTCCAATTTTTCTCTAGTTAGAAAAGGGTTAAATTACCTTTCATTAATCGTGCGTTAACTTATTAATTGACTTAATTGAACTTTATATAATAAAATATTGAGTATTTTATTTGAATAGAAAATATCGAATTAGAAGAAGTTAGGAGAATAAAATCAGGAGTTACACGCTGAATTAAACCCAGTGCTTTATAAAAAAAAAAAAAAAAAGTTAAAAAAGTTGTAAAAAAAGTTATAATTAATGTGGTAGTCATTAACTATGTGTATTTGATGTTACATAGATCTATGTTTGGAATATTCTTCTCCTTTATATCAAATTTCAGAAGTTTAGTCAAATGCAGTCACACAAACACACACACACATATAAGTGAAGTGAGAAACAATAACTTCATGGCAGCATTGCTAGCAGTACCCTAACTGTAGTCATATAATTTGATAGCTGTGACAATTTGCGCCACAGTGCGACAGCGACTATGAATAAATCAGTTTATATCGATTCTGTGGAGTGTTTCCTGACTATTGAATCCACATAATGCTGTGTCACCTGTAGGAAAGGAGAACATTATAAACAATGAAATTACCAATTATTTTCGTAAAGTGATATAATAGAGAAACGTTAGTACAGATTACAAATTGTTGAACGACTGAATCAAATTATACCGGTTTAACCTTACAATTAGGAGTTTAATAATCATTATAAGTCAAACCATTAAAATACAATACTCAAATCCTACCAGATTCCAAGCTGGAGGGGCAGTAAAGTGGAATCCAACTAAAGTAGAGCCGTAAGGCATTTAATGTATGATTTGCTAATGTCAGTCCACGCATTAGTCTAAACACATATGTAGCATATACAAGTTAAAATGTGGTATGTGATCTTCTGCTTATATTGGACAAACTGGGAGAAAAATACAGGTACGTGTACACACGCGCTCACAGAAAAGCACACAGGGATACAGGCTTGGTACGTGGAGTTGAGTTCCTCCGTACAGGAATAAGGAGTAATCGGCCGGAAATGGTGGAACGAATTGAAATAATATTGGAAAAATATAAAAGCCTGAAGGACGCAAAATATGCAGGCAGATGCCGATAGGGGGAAAATATCCAGAGCATTCGATATCCCTGCTGTGTATAGCGGCTTGTGTGGACACTCCCCTCAAGCCAGATTGGCAAAATTCCAACTAGTAGGATCTCTTTAGAGGTAGCCCACAAGTTAATGGCTCTTATAGCCATAATTGAAAATCATATATTTTATAGTTTGCCTTAATTATGATGCTTTAATTGAAATAATGTTTTAAACAATGGAAATAGTTTTAAACAATTTTTAAAAAAAAACCCTTCAGTTGTAATTATTTTCACATATAGAACTATTTCTGAATATGCCATTCATTCCCGTTCTAGCTCTGGTAATTCCAATTTAATGTCTGAAAGTCCTAAATAATAAAGTCCTAATGAATATAAAAGAAGTCCCTCACTCAGGGGCTGCGTCAGCTAAGCAGATTTCCCACGTGCCTCACGTATTTCCATTTTTCTCAAAACGTAAAAGTCTATTCTGAACAATATTTGCTATTTAGGCTTCAAATAATGTGCTTCAGGTCGAAAATTCAACGTGGTATGGCCGTTGTCCAAATTTGTATAGAAACAACCTTATTTCAAATGTAATGTTCTATAAATGTTGTTATATACCTTTTTTTCAATATCTTTAATGCGAGTATTAACGGAGTTATTTGCATTTTTTTAGTTTTCGGCCTTCAGTAAATCTCCACTCCTACTCATGTCATATTAACAATAAGCTGTTATATTATGAAGCACTTTATTTGTAGCCTAAATAACAAATATTGTTCTCATTGAACTTTTACGTCTTTAGATAAATACAAAAATTGTCGCATAGGGGAAATCAGTTTAGTTAACGCAGCCTCTGCGTGTCGGACGTTTTCCATTAATGAGCAAAATACAGCACGTCCAAAATAATTAACAAGTCTCTTGTTGAAGGGACTATTGTTACGGAAGGCGTGGAGTTAGAGTGTGAGATGACGTCATGGCGTTTGCCAGTTCGACAATTTGGAGAACTAAGTAGTTCAATTATTTTTTTTTTTTTATTGGTCTCAATAATACTAAAGTTTAAATATAGGGAAAGCATGGCGAATTTGAACCCGCCCAGCATAGATCTCATACAGCCCCTAATGTCTCTTTATTGCAGTAGGGGATGATGGAGCTTGCCTTGAGGGCCTCTTTATATTCAGGGCTGATCAGCTGTTCAACGCACATTTCCCGCCATAATCTACTTCAGACCTGCCGCCAATACTCAATACCTACTGCAGCAATATTCTAATATTACCGTCGTATCTTTCCCATTTATAAATGGTATATGGAACGCGTAGAGATTCGTCAAGTTTTAAAAGAAATTCAACATTAGAGTCTTAAATATTTCACCCAATTTTTAGCAGATTTTCCTTTTTAAAAGAATATTAAAAATGAGCCATTGAAATTGTACTCATTCGTGATTTTCGAAAAATGTCTTCAAATCCTACCCAGGAGATGACGATTATGAGGCCCGTGAAAACGTTCTTGAAGTCGAAATTTCTTTTTGATCGTTACCAAACTCGATATTTAGACGTTTAATGCAAATCTGCTTTGTTCTCCGAATCCCAGCGAACGGGCATATTTTTTTATTATTTTTTTTTATATAGAGATCCCTTTAAAAAACTCTGGTTATTGAAGTTGTACCCATGGCTGGAGGACTGATAGTTTTATTCTTAAGTCCATCTTTCCTACGAATTAACTTCCCAAAATAGGGTAACTTCAAATATATATATATCATCTCCGGACTGGCCAGGTCAGAAGGTTGGCAAATGCCGAGGCCCCATGGGCCTCAAATGAAAAAAAAACAAAAAAAAAAATAAATTTAAGAAGGCATTAATTTAATTATTAATTAAACCCCTAAATAATATGTATTTACATTTGTAAGGAAATCGCTGATACATATTTCTATTAGTAACTATTATGAGATTATGATTTACACCCTATGTAATTCTTACAGTTATTTTGTTGTTTTTTTAAATTGGTAATCTTTTATACGGAAATAATATCCTGAATTATTATTACAGGTAAATCTAGATTTATTAATTTTTCTAATAGCCTACAATCCTAAAATAAATATTTGTATGAATAATATATGCACATTTTATTACCACAAAGTCATCAGAGACTTACTTTCTTAATTTCAATTAAAAATTATCTTATTAAAAAACATGCTAGTAAAGGTATTATGAAATGTATATATATTTGTATATTTTTGTTACTAAATAAAAAATTGTTTGTATTATATTTGGTATCAAACATTCCTCTAAGGTGGGGGGGGGGCACAGCTAATGTTTCCGTGGACCCACAGAGCTGCCAGTTCGGGACTTACAGATACAAAGTCCCTACATTCCTATAACAACAAAAATATTAATACTGCTTTCAAAAAATACAAATACTCAGTATAATCAATCGTTGATTTAGCTATTCAAAATTTTATATCTCTTAATAAATGGAAACCGCTGGTATGGGTAAACCCAAAGGTACAGCGGGGGCAGAGGTGGGAATAAAAATAAATAAATAAATCGTTGATATATATATATATATATATATATATATATATATATATATATATATATATATATACTCCAAGCTCCGAATTTACTTACTGTCCTTCATCCAATAAGTGAACGGGCCATCTATGATCTATGATGATGTAGGGACATTGTATCTGTAAGTAACACGTGGTGATTGCATCTTCAATCATCAAACACATGGTGCTTATAATTGTATTGGTGAGCGATACAAGAGAACTAGATATAGGGGAGAAAGCTGAAAGGGATAAAGCATGGTTCAAATGATATGCAGTGGCGTCCCATTGCCTTCTACAACAGACTGTTCAGATATTTCATCCATGTGTAAAAATTCATTTCGCTGGAGCACCATCCCTCAGGAGCCTGCTTAGCTGATGATAATATTATGCAGTATGAGAATAGGGACTACATCTGTACTATTCCATCCAGTCTTGCAAGGAGTAGAATTCAAGCATTGTGGTTACTTAAATCTTTATTCACGTTGCTAGAGGTGTCATAGATTGGTCCCCATATAACGTTCTTTTTCTGCAGATTTTCCTTAAGGTCGAACTCATGACGCGATTTCCGAAAAATGCCTTCAAATGTCCATAGACCCTACCTAGAAGAATGAGGCCCATTCAAATATATATATTTATGGTGTTGTGGTTTTTTGGAGTTTTGGTCAATGTTGGTGAAAAAATCTTAGTCTATTCCAATATTTCGAGAATATTTATTTTCTCTTCTTTAGTGCAAGACTAAAGAT
>CM032231.1:25247500-25282500 GCA_019009955.1 Riptortus pedestris
ATTTCAAGCGATTAGGATATTAAATTTAATAATATTATGTTTAAAACAAAAGCTACTTTTAATAACACAAAAAACAACTTTTGTTATGTGCACGTTTGCCTAAAAACAAATGGAAAATGAAATATCGCGAATTTTTTATTCAGACCTCCCTTATAACCCCCACTCCCGTTCGAACCTAAAAAATTTAATATAGCTTATAATCTAGAATTAATGCTAATTTACATATAGAGTATTGTTAAGTTTGGTTCAATCGTTAGTGCCCAATAAAATTGTTGGCACCCACTTTAATTTTTTAGTGTATATCTCATCTTGTTATACGGCAAAAGTTAATATTAAAAAAGTTACTCTAAACAACAAAATAAACAACTTTTATCCTGTGCGTATTTGCCGAAAATCCAATAGGAAATGAAATATCGCAATTTTTAATTTTAGTCTCCCTTACAACCTCCACCCCTGCTCCATCTGCCGGGCTGATTTCTAAGTCTAAACCATCCAGAGCGTCTTATTAGGAAGAATTAATACTAAATATTGTTTTCATTGAACTTTTACAGCGAGGTAAGTACATGCAAATACGTCATCAATTCAGAGTTTACGTAACTCGTAACTCAAAAATGTATATTTGATCAGTCTTACTCGATATTTAACCGTTTCATGCAACGCTTAAGTTCTAGGTTAATGGTTTCCATGCTTTATTAGTAAACCCCCACATCTACTCATTGGATTAACGTTTAGAAATAAAAAGTCCGTCATCTCTTCTCTTCATTACAATGTTAAAAAAGAAATATTGTTTTCATTGAACTTTTACTTTGTGAGATATATGTAAATACTCTCTGTTGCCCCCCCCCCTCTTTTTTTGTTCGTCGGATTACTAATATTTAAGCAATTGAGTTTAAAATTATTATGATTCAATACAAATTGCAGCACTGGCTATAGTAAATAGTTTTCAATAAAATAAATATGTTATATTAAGATATATTTCATTAATGGTTTTGATTTCCGGCCTATAGTTCAGGTTGGACGACACCCAATGTCGTATCTTCCCAAAGTATGGGTTCTTTTTGTTCATTATGTAACGGCACTCCAGCCAGTCCATGAACAGGTCTGCAGAGAGGGCAGCCAATTATATTGTGTCCCCAAAGTTCACAAGCCGGACATCCCATTCAGGCCTATCGTGTCATATGTATCGGCACCCGCTACTAAACTAGCCAGGAGAGTCATAGATGAATTTAACTCATATACTTCATACAAACCGAGATACACGGTAACTAGCAGTCGCGAAGTAGTTAACTTATTAAATAGCTCACCACACAGTGCCCATTGCATAATGGTATCGTTTGACATAGTTAACTTGTTTACCTCCGTCCCGTCATCCCAAATAATACCTCTGATCCGCCATGTACTTGTTACTAAAGGATGTAGCCCGAGCATCAGCAGTGAGATTTGTGATCTATATAAAATAGTGCTCAGCCAGAGTTACTTTGTGTTCCAGGGAAGGTTTTATAAATCGGACCACGGATTGGTTATGGGCTGCCCGGCAAGTTCCCTCTCTGCAGACCGGTTCATGGACTGCGGAGTGCCCGTTACATAATGAACAAAAAAAACCCATACTTTGGGAAGATACGGCATTGGGTACGCTACGTAGACGACTGCCTTCTGTTTATTTGAGGCACGGAAGAGGAGTTGACGGACTTCTTTGAGTAATCTGAACAGGGGACACAAAAACATAAAGTTTTTACAATGGAAGAAGAGAATGGGGGGGGGGGGGCGTTAAATAATATTTGGACCTGTGTATTATGAGAAGAGACGAAAATTTCACATTTAACATCTACAGGAAAGCCACAACAACAGACACAGCAATAGATGCACATTCCTTCCACTACCCTAAGACCAAAATAACTCCTTTCATATTATTATATAGACCGGCTACTGACCTTACCGCTGTCATTGGAGGACCATCGAAGAGAATTCCGAATTCATAAAACACGTTGTCAAAACTAATGGATTCGAAACCTCTCTCATCCATGGCATTTATGAACGGAGGTCCAAAAAACTTGCCCATCAAACAGTCCTTTAGCCACTTCTACTAAAAATGCTAAGAATCCTCCGTTGGTGCGCTATTCCAATATTTAGGGAAACTACTCAGAGAAAATAGGATGCGCACTAAGTAAGATTGGAGTGGGAGTAGCATATAAGAAGCGGTAACCGAATCTGGGCGATATGCTATGCTATGTAGGGCTAAAGGCCTTTATCGATATAAAAGACAGGTCCGGTGGTGTACAAAATCGTGTGTGGTAACATGCAAAGGAGCTTACATCGTCCCAAACAGGAAGAAAGATAAGGAACTCGGTGTAGAGAACATGGTTATCGCTCAGATTCCGAATTTTTTCTGCCATCAAGAACAAGAGGGACATAGCGAAGGAGCCCATGAAGTGTGCTTATTACATGAAGCCAAAAAAGGTAAAAAACTAAGTGCATTGAGGGGCTGGAGATCGCATTGAATAAGAAAATTATTGGTAGTCGCTCTTTTAACAAGAGTACAGATAGTTATAATTCTGCAATGGTGGGTGTCCTGGACCTCGACGAATTTTTTAAATAAAAAAAATTTTTTTTTTTGTTTTTTTTTTTTTTTTTTTTATCTCCCGCGTCCCAGCCAGTCGCTTGCTGTCTTTCCCAATGAGCGCATGCAAGTAGGTCGGTAATATATTCCAAAACCCACAATAGATCTCTCACTCTCTGTATTTTATTTTAAAGATATGAACTTAAGTATATTTATTATGTTCATTGTTAGATATTTATCTTGTATTTTTATTTATTGATATTAACATGTTTTATGACCCTGTTTGCAATGTATAGAGTTTTTATTAATGTTATTGTTTTTCATGTGTAAGCTCTGAAGATGGAGACATTAGTCTTTGAAGGACCACCACCTACGCTTAGCGCTGAAATAACAAATTGTGAAGAATTGGACGTTTTTTTTCTCTCTCTCCAAGTAAACATTCTTCACTTCCAACAAACACTGCCGTGGGACCTCATTTTCGTCATCACCTAGGTAGGATCGATGGAATTTGAAGAAAAATTTCAAAAATCGAGTCATGAGTACGACCTCAATAGCTAATTTCTCTTAAGGGAAATCTGCTAATATTTCGAATTTTCAATAAACCCCCTCCCACTGGTCACATTTCACCCATTAACGAATTTGATATTTATTTTTACATAAAACGATTAAATATCGAGTTTGGTAACGATCAAACAAAAATTCCGACCGCTAGAGCGTTAACAGACACACACACATATATGTATGTATATATATATATATATATATATATATATATATATATACTCACACACAAATTTGTCTGTATATGTTTTAGATATGACTCAAGAAAAAAAGATATTTCAAATTTCCGATTCCCTCTATTAAACCAACCATCCTGGTGTGTCCGTGTGTGTCTGTGTGTGTGTGAGTGTGTGTGTGTGTGTGTGTGTGTGTGTGTGTATTGATGGGGACAATTTGAATTTTCCATTCATTGCCTAATAACTATTGTTATATCCACTTGTGTCGTATAACAAAATATAAACGAGATATACACTAATAAATTAAAGTGGGAGCCGAGTGTTTTTGTGTATTAGTGGGGACAATTTGAATTTTCCATTCCTCGTCTAGTTTCAGCTATTAACGAATATGACCTTCAGTGATGAATAAACCCGTTAATTATCTCGTAAGATATAGATAAAGTAAACATTTTCTAGTTATGGACGTGAAATCGTGTGAGCTTTTACACGTTGTACCTCTCAAGCTAAAAGCTCTTTGAAAACAACACTTTGAATTTACGCTTCCAATACAGCGGTTCATCATTTGAATGCTTCTTGTTAGCATGACTTGAGTAGGTTGCCTGAAGTCTGAGGAATAAAAAAAAAATCCAAATATCCCGGTTAATAATCATATTAGAGGAAATATGTATACAACAACAACGAAATATGTAACTTATATTTACAATAAGATCGGTTATTTAAACGCTTATGATCAGACGTATAATAAAGGAGATATTTCCCTTTTAACCCCTCCCCCCCTTTGTATATACAGAGGAATTTACAATATTGTTGATATAAGCCATACTGTTTGCCATTACGATGGATCAAAGGTCGAAGCCTTCTATTTAATTTATTATTATTATTATTATTTATTAACGTTCACATTTTGCAACTAAGGCTAATTGGGACAGGTTATCTACAGGTTACCACCCGTTTCAAGCCAGGGTGGGGTTTTAGGATGTTATTTATTGAATTTCGTCACTACATAATTTCCTTTGTCTATTTAATTTAACATTATTATTGTTTAATATTTAATTTAACATTATTATCGTTTAATATTTAATTTAACATTATTGTTGTTTAATATTATAGTATTTTTTAGAATATCATATGTTTGTGAATTATATTGACTTTAAAATACAGAACTTTATTGAATTGCAGCATAACATTTTTTCGGATAACATTTTAGCAATATGTGCCTAGATTTGCGATATAAAATTTTTTACTGATAGAATTTTAGCAAATAGTGACCAACACGTTATGTTTTCCAGTATTGATGGAGCATTAGCTAATTATTAGTGAAATTTTATTCGGCCATTTCAAGTACAGCCATGTACTCTTCATCAGCGGAGGAACAAATTAAAAAGCATAAATTACTATAAGGAAGACAGTGATACTAACAAAATATTGCTGCATGTTTTATATATATATATATATATATATATATATATATATATATATTTCTAATGTACGTGTGTATCTCATTGAACTCCTCCTAAACGGCTAGACCGATTTGAATGAATTATTTTGTATGCCTTTGGGTGACGCCCTTGATGGTTTTGATTCACAAATCAGCCCGCCAGATGGAGCAGGAGTGGCGGATGTAAAGGAGGCCCAAAATTAAAAATAGCGATATTTCATTTCCTATTGGTTTTACGGCAAATATCTACAGGATAAAAGTGGTTTATTTTGTTATTCAGGGTAACTTTTTTGTTATATTCACTTTTGTCGTATAACAAAATATAGACGAGATATACACTAAAAAATTAAAGTGGGAGCCAACAATTTTATTGGGCACTAACGATTGAGCCGAACTTAACAAAACTCTATATTATAATGATTATAAGCTAAATTAAGTTTTGCAGATTCGAACGGGAATGGAAATTATAACGAAGACCTGAATAAAAATATCTCGATATATCATTTTCTATTTGTTTTTAGGCAAACATACACATAACGAAAGCTGTTTTTTGTGTTATTGAAAGCAGCTTTGGATTTAAACATAAGATTATTAAATTTAATATCCTAATCGCTTGTAATAATAAATATTTCCAATTTATATTCATTTGCCATTGGAAATAAACAACAAAAATCAATCTTCGTCCGCTATTATAATTATCAGAGATTCAAATAAAAATTCCATCTCCGCCATGTCATTTCATGTTTTAATTATACTTAATTAATTGGTCTCTCTTTCATATTCATTTCGCATTTGGACTGGTGTTCTACCTCGATCACATTGCAATGTTTGACTGTGCTATGTACTGAACGTAGGTCATGATATTGTCAATTATTTACCTCGTCGATTCAAAAAACGTGTATGACATTTAAATGCAAAGTATTTTTTTTAATGCGGTGTTAAATCGCTTGAAATATCATGCAGGACAACGTCTATCGGGTCTGCTAGTATATATATATATATATATATATATATATATATATATATATATATATATATATATTAAACGGGGCCCATTTTAACCATATTTTGGCATATTTGCGATCCATTTTACATATTTGAAAGCTGTTGTTTTTTTCCGCCCTTTCGACGAACAAAAGAGTCCATATCCTCGCCCTAGACAATCGCGGGTAAACAGGAGCTGTTGAGGGGTCAAGGAGTGGATCCGTTGGATAAATTGCAGAAAGCGAGGAATATCAATAAGAGAGCAGATAGGGAGGGTGTAATTAATGGGGTGGGGGTGGGAGACTAGTGTCGCCCCCTGGTGTACAGTCGGAGCTAGCTGCTGTTGTACAGTCCTAGCTGGTAGCAGTATTGATCCGTGGGCGTAGTCCACCCCCACCCCCACCCCCTGCTTCATTATGCAGCCCTCCTCCCCCCCCTCACATACCGCTACATCCCATCTCTACTTCATACACCCGACAACCTCCATTTTGAAATCAACTTCACAAATATATATATATATATATATATATATATATATATATATATATATATATATATATATATGTACTAGCTGACCCGACAGTCGTTGTCCAGTATGATATTTCAAGCGATTAGGATATTAAATTTAATAATATTATGCTTAAAACGAAAGCTATTTTCAATAACACAAAAGACAGCTTTTGTTATGTGCAAGTTTGCCTAAAAACAAATAGAAAATGAAATATCGCGAATTTTTATTCAGGCCTCCCTTTTACCCCATTCCCGTTCGAACATAAAAAATGTAATATAGCTTATAATCATGGAAGAATTAATGGTAATTCACAATTGTTTTGTTAAGTTCGGGTCAATCTTTAGTAAAATTGTTGGCTCCCATTTTAATATTTTAGTGTATATCTCGTTTATACTTTTTATTTTTTCCTTTTTTTAAAAAAAATAATTTCTTTAATATAATTATTGACCTGAAAGATTTTGGAATATGAATTCTCTGTTTTTGAAATATTTTACTTCCAATGTATTTTTTAAGGTTTTTTTTTATTTTTTATTTTACGTCCACTTTATGCTACTAGGCTAATCGGGACGGGTATTCTACAGGTTACCGTCCTTTTCTAACCAGGGTGGGCCTAAGGAGTTTATTTAATGAGTCCGTCATTAAATAAATTTCCACTGCCCAGGGCGGGAATCGAAGCCGCCACTCTAGGTCTGTCATGCGAGATTAGGACCAACGCCCTAACCCGCATGGCCAACCCGAGCCCCCGTTTATACTTTGTTATACGACAAAAGTGAATATAACAAAAGTTACTCTAAATAACGGAATAAACAACTTTTATCCTGTGGATATTTGCCGAAAAACCAATAGGAAACGCTATATTTAATTTTAGGCCTCCCTTACAACCCCCACTCCTGCTCCATCTGCCGGGCTGATTTGTGAATCTGAACCTCCCAGGGCGTCGCTCAAACGCATACAAAAAATTCATTCAAATCGGTCCAGCCGTTTATGAGGAGTTCAGTGACATACACACATACAGAAGAATTGTATCTATAAAGATATATATATATTAGCCGTGATAACCGTCGCTGACCGATAGAAATAGAAATGGTTTTCCGTGGAAATATTAGCATTGGATACACGAAATAATCCTGTCATATTCATCAAATAATAAATAACATAAATGCCCTGTAGTATGAACAATATAAGTGGTGCCAATATATATACACACACAAATAAAAAAATATAAAGATAAAAGTATTTAATACGAAATACCGCTAAAGTAGTCTTATATGAATCCAAAAAATCTTTACTTCAAAAAACATCAACATAACGAAAAACGTTCTTAGAATTAATTTATTTAAAACTAATTACGTAGGTTATTATTTGTAAAAGGAATACATTTTTCCACCAGCATAGTTTCTAGTATGTAAAAAAAAAAAAACGATTCCGGGGAAGAATCATTGGCCCTCATTTTTTTTTATAAAACATTAAAAAAAATGATAGAGTCTTCAGCTTTTTCCTAAATGAAGAGTTTTTAAATTAAATAGAAGACATACCCCATGATGCAAAGAAATGAATTGTGGCTGCAGCTTGACGGATCTCCTTCCCATTTCTCGAACTATAAGAGAAATCTTTCCCTAACACAGTATCTTGCACATTAAGTGGCCATCCAGGTCACCCGATCTGACAGAAATCGGAAATATTTACTGTGGGGTAGGTACAAATACATCTCTACCAGAAAAGGTCGCTGAATATTGAGGACATGAAAAATAAAAGTAAAGATATGCAATAAATTCAATTTCAGTAGCAGATATACACAGTGCCGAAATGGATTTCAGATACCGTCTATTAAAGTGCATTAATGACGAAGGACTCATTCTCGAAAATTTGTGAATCTCTTGAAAATAGACAGAAAAGATTCTTCAGGGGTCTCGATTATGGCACACCAAATCTAAGCCTTTTATTAATACAATTGTCGATTTTAAGGAAGGCGACAGTAGGAACTTGGGATACTCTGTATACATGTACAACAACCAATAAAACACTTACCATGTGTACACAATCTTTTAAAAGCCAATCGGCGAGTAAAAAAGTATATTCATAGCCAAAGGACAAACAGTACTGACCAGAGGAGTTACAAATGTAGGCAACCAAAAAATTTAGACGAAGAATCAATATGTAGATTAATTCATTTTAGCCAGGACGAGTTAAATTCAGAAGTACGGAAGTGATCCCTTGATGTCTGCCGCGAGAATAGCAGTGAGGCCAAAAATAGCAGTGAGGCCAAAAATAGCAAGGGAGACCAAAAGTAGCAGGGCGGCCAAGAAAACCAGGGAGTCTAAACTTAGCAAGGAGGATGAAAATAGCGTTAGCTCCAAAAATAGCAGGGAGGCCAAAAATAGTGGCAACTCCAAACATAGCAGGGAGACCAAAAATAGCAGACGCAATTCCGAATGATAATGAGTTTTTGGAGACCAAGAACAAGATCAAAAAAATGGGTCCAAACTAGGAAATTTGCAACCGCTATTCCGTAGAGTGAATCACAGGTATATTCGTTACGTCAAAATTGAGAGAATTTCATCAGTCAATGCTATTTCAAAATTCGTAAACAAACATTGGAAAAATATTTTACAATTTCACATTTAATAAAAAAAAAGCCAAAACGCCAGGTCAAAGCTTGCACAAGAAAGAATTTAGTGTTCCTGTTTCATGAAAAACCGTAAATGGAACAAAATTACCATAAACATCTATTTTCAACAAAATTGTGCTAGTAGCTATGTGAGATAGGCAACTCTACTCTAATGTAGAGCTCATGGTTTGCCATACCTTTTTGTTTGAATCTTTTTGGCATTATTAAACCAACATGAACAGACGGATAATTTTTTGTCAAAACTTCATTCCAAGTGTCAATGGAATTACAGATTACACTTTCCACAATAGTGAGATGAGGGAATAGTTGCTATTCTTAATGCCAAGGGCGTAAACGACTAAACCATTAATCAAAGCGTTTCACAGTTTAAAATTTCCCATAAGATCCAAATTTTTTAAACTAAGGGTTAATATCCATCTTTAGATAAAGCAGTCTAAAAAAAAAGGACTTAATATATATATAATTACAATTTAAAAAATAAAGTAAATTGAAAACATATTTCATAATTTCAAACATTTTTATACCCCGTACAGTTTTTTGGTCATGTGGGGACAACACCTAATGAAGAATTTCCAAAACATTATAAAAGCCTGCTAAATACTTTAAATACAAAATTTAAACTTTCAGCCATTTGACAACACGAGTGTTTTCTCTGTTGGTTACACGTGATGATTTCATATTTTTCGTATTTATTTATAAACGTCCATATTATGCTACTATAGTTAATTGGGACAGGTTATCTACAGATAGACACACTTTTCTAGCAAGGGTGGGGCTGGGGATTGCATTTAATGAGCCCGTCACTAAATAAATTCCTATTGCCCAGGCGGGAATCGAACTCACCACTCTAGGTTTACCATGTGAGACCAACGCATTGATTCGTAAAGCTAACCTGAGGTTCATGATTTCATAGCTAACATCTGAGGATTCATTCGTCAATGAAAAGTAGAACTCATTTTTCCTAGAAATAGAATGTTTGTAAAGTCGATTAATTGATCTAGGTAAATTATTAACGTACTACTAAATCGAGCGGCTACAAGTGAAACACATTAAGTCAAATTTATCGATTTCAGAATTTGGTTAGTGCTTCCTACCAACAAAAGAAAGATTCATCTGGTGAAGCCCACCAAGTCACAAGTGGTTCAAGTTAATTTGATTTATTTACGTTAATACCCAAAAAGGCAAAAGAAAAAAAATGTTAGAAAAGCTTTCTTCTCAAAATCGCGTTGTTTTTTTTTGGGGTCAGTGTGTTTCACAATTGTAACCTCACGAAATAAGAGATGTAAATTGTTCTCTTACAGAAAAGAAGTATCTTTAAAGGCGAAAAAAAGAATACATAAATTTTCTTAAAGGGACATATCTCGCTTTTAGCAACACACAAGAGGAGACGTTTGTTTAAATTACTAAGACCGACCTAACCGAATCCTCGCTGATCCTAATAATTTCTGTGTACATTATCCTGATTAGATATTTCTCAAGGCTTTTAGTGATATTGTGTTCCTTTAGACACTGTTTTTGATGTGCCATTTGGCGGTTTCTAAGTGCTTCGCTATGAAGAGCCCGTCCTCGTTAAGCCCTAAACTTCGTTATGACGAGGCATAACCATTGTGAAAGTTCCAAGTTGGGATTCGACGTGTGTGCTTTCATACTCGCGTTCCTGAAAGACGTTTTCTGAATTTCATTCCTATATCTTAGACCTGTTTATTTTATTCTTAGCAGATTTCCCTTAAGGGGACACACACACATATATATATATATATATATATATATATATATATATATATATATATATATATGTCTGTTACCGCTCTAGCGATCGCAATTATTGTTTAATCGTTACCAGACTCGATATTCAGTCGTTTTATGTAAAAAGAAAGATCAGTACGTTAACGGTTGAAATCGAACCAGGGGGAGGGGGGGGGTTTAAAGGGGAGGAGTTTCGAAATATCTCCGTTACCGTACGTTGGGCCGAAAATATGTATAAAACTAATCTTATTGCAAATTAAAAGATCTATAAGTGTTGTTATTTAAATATTTTTATTATCTTTTATATTAACCGAGAAATTTGCGTTTTTTAGTTTTCAGCCTTCAGTAAACCCCCACTTCTACTCATGTCATATCAACAGTAAGCTGTTCTATTATGAAGCACTTTATTTGAAGCCTAAATAACAAATATTGTTCTCACTGAACTTTTACGTCATGAGAAAAATGCAAGTACGAGACGCAAGTGGGAAATCTGCTTAGTTAACGCAGCCCCTGCGTGACGGACTTTTTTATTTAAATGAGTTCCTCAACTATGGCGATTCATTTATCAATCGGTAGAACCAAAAAAAATAAAGTGAGCAATGGAATACAGTTATTCCTGAAGCCTTTAAATAAACTAGTGTATGAAAATATCAGGGTAGTTTAAACATTTTTTTTTCCGTTGGAGATCTTTAGCGCAAGCGTCTTACAACTCTAGTGATGGCTTTCCATTTCATTACGTGGAACTCTGTAGCGTCCTTCTTCACTCTGTCACCCCATCTCATCTTCGGTCTCCCTCGTGGCCTGGTACCCACCGCAGTCGCATTCATGGGCTTGTTTAGGGAGCGGGTTGGGTTATTTCTTGCCTCATGTCCCTAGCATTCATATCATGTGAAATCGACTTCCTCGTTTCAGATACCATCTCCACTATTGTCTTCCTTCTCCAAAGTCCTTAGTCACCATCCCACTTTGGGCCTATTATGCCTTTAAGAAGCTAACGCTCAGATTTTTCAACCTCTGTTTTTAGGGTCCCCGTCAACGCCTATGTGCCCATACATGAGTGAGGGTTTGATAATGAAGTTCTAGACCCTATGCGTCTATGCTTTTGAGTTTTTCCTTGATCTTAAGACAAGAGTAAAGCACAGTTGGCACTAGTTATTCTTTAGAGTTACGTTAGAGATTACTGTAGATCCGAAGTATTTCAAGCATCCTACTTTTGGGAAGGATACGACCCCTACGCTCAAGTTGCTTTCGAGACGAAGGTTAGCAGTGGTAGTAGTGGACCTTGATTAAATAATATTATATAATGAATAAAAATAAAATAAATATGGAATGAAAAATGAATCATATATATATATATATAAAATGATGTAACTAAAAAAAAACTACACCCTGCTAATGCGAATTACACCCCCTCGCACTTGAACCATGTATTAAGTATATTTCACCCCCTGTTTACTAAGTCTTCTTAGTACAGAAAAAATTAAGAAAAGTCCGTCACGCTGGGGCTGAGTCAACTAAGCAGATTTCCCAGGTATTTGAAAACATAAATGTCCAATAAGAACAGTATTTGGTATTTAGGCTTCAAATAAAGCGCTTCATAATATAACAGCTTTTTGTTAATGTGACATGAGTAGGAGTTGAGGTTTATTGATGACCGAAAAATAAAAAATGCAAATATCTTCTTTAGTAATCAATATAATGAAAAAAACGTAAATAGCAACATTTATAGAACATTATATTTGAATTTAACGGAGATATTTGGAATTTACGAAATACCCTCCCCCTCTAAACTCGCTATTCCACAGGTTGGATTTTAGCCGCTAACGAAGTTGATCTTCATTTTTACATAAAACGTTTAAATATCGATCAGACAAAAATTGCGACCATTAGAGGACTAACACACAAATAAATAAATATATATATATATATATATATATATATATATATATATATATATATATATATTTCTTCAAACGCCCATCGATCCTAGGAGATGACGAAAATAAGGTTCGCTCAAATATATATATATATATATATATATATATATATATATATATTTATATATATATATATATATATATAATGGTGTTGTTATTCTTTTTGGAGTTTTGGTCAAAAGAATAACAACACCTTATATAAATATAACCTGGTCGAAAACATCAACACAATTATATATATATATATATATATATATATATATATATATATATATATATATACTCGTATATATACATACAATTTTGTGCGGACCTTATTTTCGTCATCTCCTAGGATTGATTGACATTTGAAGAAATCTTTTGAAAATCCCTTCATAAGTACAACCTCAATAGGTGATTCCTCCCGGGAAATGAGCTAATAAAAATGGTATCAGAAAAGGGTGGTAACCTGTAGATAACCCGTCCCGATTAGCCATAGTAGCATAAAGCGGACGTAAATAATAATAATAAACATGAAATTCTGCTTAGTTTACCCAGCCCGATGGTCTTTATGTTTGTTCTGTGTTACTGACTGAAAATAAATAGTTGCTTGTATTTTTAGAATGGGAACTTTAATTGTGAATTGTTGTAGAGATTTTCTAATGAAGTTTCTAGTAGTTCAGACAGCTTTTAACTATTCGCAGACTAAGCATGAGTTATTCATTCACCATGGAAGCTACCAATATGGCAATGGTAATGTCTAATTTATTCAGAATTACATTCTAGAGGGGCCTATGTAGGTCGTTAGAGATAATATGCTCTCCAATGGTCTCCCTTTGAATTAATGGTCCGATTCTCCAGGCATCTATTAAAGGGATATTAAGATTTATGAGGCCATTCGGAAATTTTATGTCTGGCTCTCTCTTATTAATGGTTACATATTTCATAATTTGTACATTTATTTATTATTGCTTATCTTTTTGAGTCTAAGTGTTTAAAAAAGTCCGTCACGGAGGGGCTGCGTAAACTAAGCAGATTTCCTACGTGATGTTTTATAATAGAGAAATTTCACGAGAGCCGAGCAGTTAATGAAACGGCCGCCCAACTTTTAGCGGGAAAGACACTTTGAAGGCCCAGATTTAATAAAAATGCAAATATCTCAGTTAATATTCAAGATAGAGAATAAATGTATATAACTATATTTATAGTAAATTTCATTTGTAATATGATTGATTCTGTACAATTTTTCGATCCGACGAATAGTAACGGAGATATTTCGGATTTTCGAAAATCCTCTCCTCTAAGCCCCCTCCCCGTGGTCCGATTTCAGCCGTTAATGATCATTCTTTTTACATAAAACGACTAAATATCGAGTTTGGTAACGATCAAAAAAAAATATATGTGGTAACAGACAAATATATGTGTGTGTGTGTGTGTGTGTATATATATATATATATATATATATATATATATATATATATATATTTAGATAGATAGATAGATATATACAGTTTTGAACGGACCTCATTTTCGTCATCTACTAGGTAGGATCGATGGACATTTGAAGAAAAATTTCGAAAATTCCGTCATGAGTACAACCTCAATAGCTGATTTCTCTTAAAGGAAATCTGCTAAAATATCTTTAGGATGTGGAAAAAAAAATTTCATTTTATTACTGAAGACGTAAAAAGTCCATATTAAATATTAAAGTAACATAACATTAAATAGTATACATTTTATAGATATAGATTTATTGAATAATGTACAGTTAGTTTACATTTTGAATGCTCTAAAAATGAAAATGTTCGTGTCAAAAGCACAAGGGGAGAGCTAGGTTTGAGGTCTGCATTCTATGCTTTATTTAACTAAGACTGGAGACCAAATAGTTCTTTAGTTCATTATTTATCGATATGTATATTGGGTTTGGCACAATGTCCACGAACAATTCCAGTAGTTTTAAATTATTTACTCTAATTAGTGTCATATCTTTTTGACGCCTCTTCATGAAACCTATAACCCATAAGTATCTGTATGGCTACTTCATTGTAGTCTTCAAGTGAAGTAAATAGAAGTGTCTTGGTCAGCATACACTTGCCTAAGGTCATTCCAACAGGGAAAATTCTTTAACCAAATACCTAATAAATTGCCTCACTATGCTGAGTAGGGAATCGGGGGATGTCATCTATCCGTAATGGGTAGTCTCAATCAAATTTAGAATGAAATTCAAAAGTTCAAACATGGATTAGTACACTAGTTTAGTAGTAATACTTATGTACTACGAAGGATGACTTGAAGACCAGGCCTTTCAAGCAACAAAACAGAAAAATTTATTCCGTGTCAAAATGTGACCACAATCAAATATTCTTTGTGAAGTTAAATGCCCGAATGTCAAAGGATGAAAAAAGAATGAAGTCACTTTATTTTTCACTCATGTTAACATGACATGTTTTGGAATCTAGGCACTTTTACAGTTTTTTTTTTGTTTTTTTTATGCGGTTTTGCGCCTTACACCCTACAGCAAAAAAAAGTCACAAAGTAAAAGTTCAATGAAAATAATATTTGGTATAGAGCGTTTGATGATAGAACAATTTATAAGAGTGGAGGTTAACCGAGAGCTGGAAAATGGAAAATGATGAAATGTTTCAGTAATTATGCAAAATTAAGAAAAAATGTATGTAACAAATTTCACAGTAGTGTTGATGGAAGCGAAGAATATTATGCACTCGGACATTAAATTTGCAATAATATTGGTTCTGTGCCATTTATCGAACTGGCGTATATTAATTGAGATATTTTCAATTTTCGAAATTCCCCTTTAAACCCCCACCCCGTTCCGAATTCAGCCGTTATATTTCGTAACGATCAAAGAAAAATTGCAACCGGGAAGTGGTTACAGCCAACTATATATATATATATATATATATATATATATATATATATATATATATATATATATATATATATATAATATTGTAACCTATGTCTGTTCATTGATTTTTTTCGCGAATTTTCACGATAACTTTTCGTTTCACATGTCATAGACACCATAACTGCATTTTGTTTCTTTCGTGTGTGTTTGTTTATTTGTTTGTTTGTTACCTTGTTACCGAATTATAAACGAGATATACGCTAAAACCTATAGTGGAAGTGAACAATTTTATTTGGCACAAAAGACTCAACCGAATTAAATAAAACTCGGTATGTGTATTAGCACTAACGCCTTCCTTATAATAAGCCATACTAACATTTCTAGGGACAGGAAGGAGTGGGGGTTATAAGGGAGGAGTGAAATTAAAAATAGTGATATTTCGCTTCCTATTGGGGTTTCGGCAAATATGCACATAACAAAAGTTGTTTATTTTGTTATTTAGAGAAACTTTTGTTATATACACTATCGTCGTATACCGAAATATAAAGCCGTTATTCGCTAAAAATTATAGCGGGAGTCAACAATTTTATTTGGCACATAAGACTCAACCGAACTAAATAAAACTCTCGGTATGTGTATTAGCACTAACGCCTTCCTTATAATAAGCGAAAATTCGAAATATCTCCGTTACTATACGTCGGATCGAAATATTGTACAGGAGCATTCTTATTGAAAATTAAATTTACTATAAATATTATTATATACATTTATTCTCTATCTTGAATATTAACCGAGATATTTGCATTTTTATTAAATCTGGGCCAATAACGGGTGAGAGTGAGTTTCCCGCCAAAAGCTACTTCGGCCGTTTCCTTAACTATTTGGCTCTCGTGAAATTTCTCTATTGTAAAACTTCACGTGAGAAATCTGCTTAGTTTAAGCAGCCCCCGCGTGACGGACTTTTGTTATGTTGGAGTAAGTAATGGGAATATTTTCTGCAATTTTGTCATATAATTCGTTTCGTAGTGTCCGGTGTGTCATTTGATCCAAGTCAAATATAATTTTTTATTGTTCATATATATAGGTAAATGGATTTATTTCACATTTTAAAATCTACTAGTTTTTACCAGATATTTACAGTGATGAATGAGGTTTTCAAGACAGTGTTTGGAAAATAGTGCCAACCTATCTATCACCTGTAAAGGAATTACCTGAAAGTCGAAAGTTCTCTTTGAGACAGAACCTCGCTTCCTAGGGTCTCCAGTTTAAGTTCAAATGCCTTCTTGGGTGAAACATGTGATCTATACTATGTTGTCAAAGTTTCCATCGGTAGACCAGGACATAGTTGCTGAGGTGTCCTGAAGCGGGCGCTAGATGAGTTAGGGCCCGCACAGATTTAATAAAGGCTTGAACAATGACCCTTTCTGGCTACAAGGGATTTTATGGCTACAATGTCTCCCTTTCAATTAAGCAGCCTTGTGAAGTTTCCATATATAGGCCGTCAGCATCAGTTAAAATTTGTGACAGTTAGCAGCAGGAATCTCACAAGGTGGTGTAAGACATCGTGTTATCCGTGTTATATATATATATATATATGTATATATATATATATATATATATACATATATAGTTATTATTATCTATAGGTAGGAAAATTATTTATAAAATTATACAAAATTACCCGTCCCAGTGTTAAGGGTTAATACCCGTCGTTTCTGTGGATTTGCAAATAATAAAATTAATTTTTTACGTAAGACTTCACTGTCCTCCATATTGTCATATTTCCCGTCTCCTGTGCATTATGCATAGATTTGAATTATTAAGGAGAAAATTTTGACATACACTTGAATAATTTTTCCAGGTGAGGTATCTGGTAGTTCATATTGAAAAGAATTGTTGAGCAAATTAGCCTAAATAACAAAATAAACAACTTCTGTTATGTGCATATTTGCCGAAACCCCAATAGGAAACGAAATATCACTATTTTTAATTTCAGGCCTCCCTTATAACCTTCACTCCTGCCCGTCCCTAGAAATGTTAATATGGCTTATTATAAGGAATGCGTTAGTGCTAAATCACATACCGAGTTTGGTTTAGTTCGGTTGAGTTTCTTGTGCCAAATTAAATTCAGGCCTCCCTTATAACTCCCACTCCTGTTCGTCTCAGCGAATATTAACAAAGCCTAAAGTCGAAGTTGGATTATTAGTAATATACATAACAAGTTTCATAAAATTCGGTTCAGCCGTTTATGCGTGAAAAGGTAACAAACAAACATACACGAAAGAAACAAAATACAGTTATGGTGTCTATGGCATGTGAAACGAAAAGTTATCTTGAAAATTCGCGAAAAGAATCAATGCACAGACAGAGGTTACAATTTTATATATATATATATATATATATATATATATATATATATATATATATGCGTATATACAGGGTGTCCCAAATCGCCAATTGTATTAATAAAATGCTGAGACTTGATGTATCATAATTGTGACCCCTGAAGAACCTTTTCAGTCCATATTCAACCTCGTAACCTTCTCCAGTACTTCTCCAACAAAGATAATTTTGTACACTACAAAGTTTATGTTTATATTAAATAAAACGTGCCGTTTCTGATAAAAAGATTTGTGCAAATTACGGCTAAAGAATGCGTCAAATCGATGAATTCACCGATATAAACTCGTTTTAGTATTTGATTTCCTACAAGAATCCATCATAAAATGTATAGCATTCCATTGGAAATTCCAAAGTTATGGTCGCTGGAGAAATACTGGAGAAGGTTATGAAGTTTAATATGGACTGAAAAGATTCTTCAGGGGTCCCAACTATGGCACACCAAGTCTTAGCATTTTATTAATACAATTGGCTATTTTAAGGGGGGTGGCACGGGAACTTGGGACACCCTGTGTACATTCGCTACCATGACTATTAACAGAGAAATTTGCACTTTTAGCTGATTCCCCTTAAGGGAAATCAGCTATTGAGGTCGTACTCATGACGCGATTTTCGAAATTTTTCTTCAAATGTCCATCGATCCTACCTAGGAGAAGTCGAAATACACCTATATATTTGTCTGTTACCGCTCTAGCGGTCGCAATTACTGTTTAATTGTTACCAAACTCGATATTTAGTCGTTTTATGTAAAAAGAAAAATCGAGTTCTTAAACGGATGAAATCCGACAAGGGGGGGGGGGTTTAGTGAGGAGGATTTTCGAAAATTCGAAATACCTCCGTTACTATACGTCGGATCGAAACATTGTATAGTACCAATCTTATTGCAAATTAAATGTACTATAATTATTGTCTTATGCATTTATTCTCTATCTTGAATACTAACAAATATTTGCATTTGTCAGTTTTCAGCCTTCAGCAAACCCCCACTTCTACTCATGTTACAGAAACAATACTCTATTATATAATAAACCACATTATTCGAAGCTTAAATACCAAATATGTTATTCAAGGGACCTTTGTTATACGATAGACATGCAATTATGTACTGGTGTCGCCCCCCCCCCTCTTAAGGTCTTCGATTACTAAAATTTGATTGATTGAGATAACAATTATTCTGACTCATTATAAATTACAGTACTAGATATAGTAAATAGTTCTCAATAAAATTAATATGTTATATTCTGATATATTTTAGTAATTGTTTTTCTTTCCGCTGTAAAGGTGGCCGATCTGATTTTTTTACATTTCAAACGCTTTCTGTCGGCAGCTTATTGATATTGACTGAAACATTTCTTAGTTCCGTTTGTATTTATTCACGGTGGGGTTGTGTTAGCAGTATGTAGATTTATCGAATACTAAAAATCACACGGGAAATCTGCGTGACGGACGTTTCGATTTTCAGCATTCTACGCTTGTCATACGAACATTAAGCTGTTACATCATTAACCACTTTATTGGACTCTTAAATTCCAAATATTGTTTTCATTGAGCTTTTACTGTGAGAAATGTATGTAAATACGTTGTGTGATGACGTCATCCTTTAAGATTTCACGTTCGAAAAATCTCTCTTTTTATGGGCCAGATCGAAAAATGTGGTGTAACCACTTTTATCGCAAGGTTAATTATCTAAAACTTCGTTAAATACGTTTCTCTAACCCGACTCGCCCGATTTTCAGTTCGAGTAACTTTGCCACTAAACAACTTGTCGTACAGGTTAAATTCCAGATTCTTTTTACATACACCAGAAAAGAATAGAAAATGGTGATATAGTCACATTGGCTACTCGAGTAGGTGCCATATCATAGAGTAAGCAGTTACTTTTCAAACGGACTTTTCGTATCGTCGACCTTCGCCTGGTTCTGTTACAGCTGCCATAAAGAAATGCAAATATTTCTATGAGACGGAGCTCACGTAAATGTTTCATTTTCCGATTTCCATAATAAATAAAAATATCCTGCGTCGCGTTCATCATCAAGGATTTTTGGATTCATTGCCTGGAATTTCTATTAGATCTCTAAATGTGTATATAACAAATTAAGTTTAAGGATTTCCACATTCGGACAATTTTTAGCAGATTAACCTCAAGGGAAATCTGCTATTCAGATCGTACTCATGATGCGATTTTCGAATTTTTTCTTCAAATGTCCATCGATCCTACCTAGTAGATGACGAAAATGAGGTCCGTTCAAAACTGTGCGTATATATATTTGTCTGTTACCGCTCTAGCGGTTGCAATTTTTGTTTGATCGTTACCAAACTCGATATCTAGTCGTTTTATGTAAATAGAGAGATCAAGTCGATAACGGCTGAAATTGGACTGGAGGGGGGGGGGAGTTGGAGTGTAGGAATTTCGATTAAATTTACTATAAATATGGCTCTATACATATTTTCCTTATAATGAGTATTAACCGTGATATTTGGATTTTATATTTTTACGCATTCAGTAAACCCTCCACTCCTACTAGTGTCATATTAATAATAAGCTGTTATATCATGAACCACTTCATATCAAGGTTAAATAGCAAAGATCGTTTTCAACAAACCTTTCTTATACGAGATACAAACAAATACATTCTGTTAACCCCCCCCCCCTCCCTTTCTTTTGTTCTTGAATTACTAAAATCTTAGTGATTGAGATAGAAATTATTCTCATTCATTTCAAGTTATTCCACTAGCTATAGTAAATAGTTTTCAAAGAAATTAATATGTTATATTCAGATATATTATATTAATTGTTCATCTTTTTGGTCTAGAATAATTCTATCTATTCAGCGCTGCGAAGTTGGCTGCCCTGTTTGTTTAAAATTCAGACGCTTTCCTTTGTAGATATTAATTTGTAAATTGACTGAATGATTTCTTATTACCGTTTGTATTTAATTCACATAACATTCACGGTGGTATTACCAGTATGTAGGTTTATCTGTTGTCAACCTTCCAGTGGGAAATCTGCTTAGTTAACGCGTGACGGGCTTTTTTTAATGTTATTAGATATGCAGATTATACAGCTATCGTCCCACAAAAATCCATGGGATTTATGGCTGTCCAAAAAATACAAACCCATCGGAATGCTTAAAATCAATGGCCTCGAACCTTGATCATCAGAGTTATGTGGGAAAATTCCAAACATCCCATTCATACCTAGCTGGGGAAACAAATGTCCTTGGGTTTCCTGTAATATCATTCGCTCCCCACTTGCCTAAGCGCCCTCTACCATGGGCTTTACCCCGACGTCCCCTAAGGGAAATCTGCTATTGAGGTTGTACTCATGATGGCATTTTCATTTAAATCTCTTCAAATATCTATCTATCTTACACAGGAAATAACGAAAATGAGGTCGGTTCAAAATGTTATATATATATATATATATATATATATATATATATATATATATATATATATATATATATATATTTGACTGTTAACGCAATTTTTGTTTGATTGTCACCAAATATGATATTTAAACGTTTTATGTAAAAATAACGATCAAGTTTCTTTAAGGGCTAAACTCGGATGAGAGGGAGGGGTGGCTTAGAGGGGAGAATTTCGAAAATTCAAAATATAGCCGTTGTTGTAGGTCGGATTGAAACATTGTACAGAACCAATCTTATTGTAACTGTACTGTTCTATAAATGTTGTTATATGTATGTTTTCTATATATTGAATATTAACCGAGATAATTTCATAATTTTGGGCTCAGGTTAGCCATGAGAGTTAAAGCGTTAGCCTTAATCTCACATGGTAAACCTGGAGTGGCGAGTTCGATTCTTGCCTGGGCAAAGGAAATTATTTAGTGACGGAATTCATTAAATAACATCCTAAGTCCCACCATGGCTAGAAAAGGGTGGTAACCTGTAGATAACCCGTCCCAATTAGTCGAAGTTGCAAAAAGTGGACGTTAATAAATAATAATAATAACTCCATATTTTAATCTTTGGCCATCGGTAAACCGCCACTCCTACTCATGTTATATTAACTATAAGCTGTTATATCATGGACCACCCAATTTATATTAGCAGATTTCCCTTAAGGGAAATCAGCTATTGAGGTCGTGTACTCATGACGCGAGTTTCGAAAAATTTCTTCAAATGTCCATCGATCCTACCCAGGAGATGACGAAAATGAGGTCCGTTCAAAATTATATATATATTTCTGTTAACGCTCTAGCGGTCGCAATTTTTGTTTGATCGTTACCAAACTCGGAATTTAATCGTTTTATGTAAAAAGGAAGATCAAGTTCGTTAATGGCTGAAATCCGACCAGTGGGAGGGGAAGTTCAGAGGGGGGTTTTTGAAAATTCGAAATATCTCCGTTATTATGCGTCGGATCGAAACATTGTATAGATTGAATCTTATTGCAAATTAAATTTACTATAAATATTGTTCTATACATTTATTCTGTATCTTGAATATTAACCGAGATATTTACATTTATATTCTGCGTGTGGTCGGCAGGAGTCGACTATGTTCGGATTTTCCGCCGAGACCCCTGCCGGCCGTTTCCGTAACTATTCATCCCTCGTGAATAGGTTTAGAGGTTTCTTACTACTACAGTTGTTATTGGGCAGATTTATCTACTGTATAACTTCACGTGGGAAATCTGCTTAGTTTACGCAGCCCCTGCGTCACGGTCTTTTTATCTAAGTCTTCGTTATTTTAAACATATTTTTTTCATTTCAGATGCATATTTAATGTAATTTTTTTTTTCAAATTATATAAACATTTTAATATGATTTCTTGATTGTCTTTAAGTTTCGGTTTCCAGTTTTTGTACCTAGATTTGTAGTTTTTCTTTTACTTGCTACCTTGTTATGTATTTTGTTCTTTGTTGTATTCCCTTTCTTTGCTTGTGTTTTTGTATTAGTGGTTATTTTCGTGTGAATTAATTTGTTTGTCTTGTAATTTCTATAGCGTTTTTTTTTTCTTAAGCAAGCTTAAATAAATAAAGTTATTATTATATTTCTTCATGAGTTGCCAAAAGTCATTTGATTGAAACTATGGTATACAAGTCATGGAATATATAACTCGTGTGATGATGTGACAATGATTCGCCTAATGAATAAAGGATGTTACCCATTTACAATGTACCGGCATTCCATGGGAGTTGTATGGAATACAGCGTCCTGAATGTACTCCGAAATACAGCATTATGATGAATTGCTGTCAGACGTTTCGCTGAGCAGTGGACAGCTGATCCATAATTTATAAATGACCTAACTACTTCTCTTTAAGTGAAACAGGAGTGCCCGACCAAAAGGGTAGCACAACAGAATATGAAATTTGAAAATTCTAAAGCCAGGAGCTTTTTAGTTACGCGAGATACGTGCAGAATTGTTTTCTTTTTATTCTCTTTTAGTCATCAGGGTTCCGTTTAACTATTTTAGATATTTAGTTCTGAGATACAGCTTTGTATTTTATATTTCGCCACCAATAAGAAAGCTAAAAATGAAACTATGAACACAAAATCAAGTCGTGAGAGCAAAAAAGCTGGTTTTCTTTTGGAGAATCAGCTACGATGTAAAAAAAAAAAAACAGTCTCATATGTTCTTACTGAAATGCAAAAAAAAAAATACAAATGCGTGTGCGTGTATTTTACTGCTCTAGCGGTCGAAATTTTGGGTAATCGTTACCAAGTGTCCATATTTAAGTGTTCCACTATTACTCAATATTAAATACTCATTAAAAAAATTCCTTAGTCCCATCCTCGCTATAAAAGGCTGGTAACCTGTAGATAACCCGTCCCAATTTGCCAAAGTAGTATAAAGTGGACGTAAATAAATAAATAAAAAAACATTACTCAATAAAAACAATAATACATTTTTTTTTTTGTAAACTTAATTTCCGAGCTCCCAGCATTCAGCAAAGCCTTACTCTCACAGAAGTATTAGCCAATATATTATGAAAATTCTTTTTTTAAGTTAAAATAGGACATGTTGTTTTAATCGGACAAGGAGGAGTGGGGTCAATTGTTGCCAAATCCAGTTTTATTCTAATTCAATTATTAACGGAGTTATTTATATTTTTTAGCAGATTCCCCTTACGGGAAATCAGCTATTGAGGTCATACTCATGACGCTATTTTCGAAAAATGTCTTCAAATGTCCATCCATCCTACCCAGGAGATGACGAAAATGAGGTCCGTTCAAAACTATATATATATATATATATATATATATATATATATATATATGTCTGTTAATACTCTAGAGGTCGCAATTTTTGTTTAATCGTCACCAAACTCGGTATTTAATCGTTTTATGTAAAAAGAAAGATCATGTTCGTTAACGGCTGAAATCAGAACAGTGGGAGGGAGGGTTTAGAGGGGGAATTTAGAAAATTCGAAATATCTCCGTTACTATATTCGGATCGAAAAATTGTATAAAATCAATCTTATTGCAAATTAAATTTACTATAACTATTGTTATACACATTTATTCTCTATCTATAATGTTAACGGAGATATTTGTATTTTTATTAAGTGTAACGGACGAGCTATGGTTCCCGCCAAAAGCTAGTTCGGCCCTTTCCGTAACTGATCGGCACTCGTATGGAGATTTCCCTATTGTATAACTTTACGTGGGAAATCTGCTTAGTTTACGCAGCCCCTGCGTGACGGACATTTTCGTTTTCTTTCGTTAATAACCCCCCATTCTGCTCATAAGATTTTTAAGTAAAGCAATATTATCAATAGGCATTTTGGGTTCTAGTTAAATGGCAAGTCTTGTATACAATGTCTTCTTATTTTGGAAGAAATGGGGAATATTTAATGGGTGACGTCATAAGCGCTGCAGCCAATCTAATACTAAGATAATTTAAGAAAGTTTTGAGGAAGCAAGCTTATGATCCTTTTAAAATGACCCCTGAGCGTACTCGCTTCGGCGGTACATATACTAAAATTGGAACGATACAGAGAAGATTAGCATGGCCCCTGCGCAAGGATGACACGCAAAATCGTGAAGCGTTCCACATTTTTTGGTCCGGACAATAGTGTAGATGAAGATAAACTACTAATTCCATTGTCGCCAGATTTATTTTGGTATCTATATATCATAATGTCAGCTGACTGGCGTATGTCCATGGCGAACTGGGTTCGAAACCCCGTGTTGAAAGGTTACATTTTTTTTTCTTACAAAAAATATATTTTTGTCGTTGTATTGCTTTTATTATTTCAATTATTTTTCAAATTAATTTTGGCTCCTATTTTTTTGTTTAATTTTAGTCACCATCATGATCTAAAGGCTCACCCCTTTTTATTTTGTGTTTTTATTTTATTCGTTTTGACTCTATGAGAAGTAATTTATTTGAGTACATCTCCATTGCCTCTTCCCATATTATATGTATGATTGATTAAATAAATTTGATTGATGCATGTTTAAATAAATTTTTACAATATTTACAATTAATAGATCATTTTCGTATAATAAAATAAAATTGTGAAATGAGCAAAATAATAACAAATAAAATTAATAAATGAAATTGAAAAACAAATTAAATAAATTTAAACTCAACCGACGCTAAGGTTTTACTCTGGTTTAATTTGCGAGTATTTATTATTCAAAATATATTGAATAAAAATTTCTCATAATAAATTTTAAATTCTTATGTATTTTTGATAAACTTATGCAAATTATATTATATTTTATATATATATTGTTGCGAAAATTAAATACATGAATAATCCTTCAGAGAGAGAGTCGGGTATTTGGGAAGTGCGAGATAGATCAAAGAAGCCGACAGAGGGTCTAGGCCCTACGAGACCCGACGTCGAACGGCCCAGCCAATTCCCCTTTGATGTATGACCTATATAAAGAACCAGCCAGCCGCGAGCGAGTCAGTTTTCTTCTAAGGGCTCATATGTGCGTTCTGTGCTACAGTGCGACTTAGTGCAGTGCGGTAAATTGTTTTTATGTGAAGAACAGTGGCGCTATCAGTGTATACTGTAAGTAGTAATTAAGAATAATTACCAAGTGTATTGTGCATTGTGAAATAAATTGTGCAGTGATAAAAACTGTGAAACTTGCGAGTATTTAATTTTGCAATCCAAAAGAACTCTTATTAAAAACGTTTATTACTGGTTTTGGCAATAAAACGTAACAATATATTATATATTTTTGATAACTTGTATAGTGCATACTTTTGATAAACTTTATGAGCTCTTTATTATAGTAATCAAATAACATATTAGGTATTTTCGGCCAATTACCTCATTTTAAAATTATGTTCATTATAAAATTTAACCTATTTTGATTAAATGTTGAGCAGTCGTAGAGTTTATGTAACATGGCTTGTATGGTCTGTGTGTCACTAGTATATTTGTCATTGTCTTGAATTTATGTCTTACAAAAATTAATAACAAGTACAACTTCACCTTTCTTTAACAAAATGAAATAAATAATAATTAAACCTTATATTTTCTTTAAAAAAATAAAAAACTTTTTGATTATATCTTTAACATAAATAAAATGAATAATCATTAAAAATTAACCTTTCTTCCAAAAACAAATAGAATAAACCATAATTGAATTTTAACCTTTCCATACTAAAAAAAAAATAATAACAAGTAAAACTTCACCGTTCTTAAACATAAATGAAATAGATAATAATTAAACCTTATATTTTCATTAACAAATAAAAATATATTAATTAAATCTTAACCGTTCTTTAGCATAAATGAAATAAATAATAATTAAACCTTATATTTTCATTAACAAATAAAAATATATTAATTAAATCTTAACCGTTCTTTAGCATAAATGAAATAAATAATAATTAAACCTTATATTTTCTTTAACAAATAAAAATATATTAATTAAATCTTAACCGTTCTTTAACATAAATTAAATAAAAAATAATTAAACCTTATATTTTCTTTAACAAAATAAAAAAATATTAATTAAATCTTAACCGTCCTTTAACATAAATGAAATAAATAAAAATTAAACCTTATATTTTCTTTAACAAATAAAAAAAAAATATTAATGAAATCTTAATCGTTCTTTAACATAAATGAAATAAATAATAATTAAACCTTATATTTTCTTTAACAAAATAAAATAATATTAATTAAATCTTAATCGTTCTTTAACATAAATGAAATAAATAATAATTAAACCTTATATTTTCTTTAACAAATAAAAAAAATCTTAATTAAATCGTAACCGTTCTTTAACGTAAATGAAATAAACCATAATTTAACCTTATATTTTCTATAACAAATAAAAAATACAAATTGGGCTGCCAACTTTTCATCGGAAAGAAAAACCATTAATGAAGTATATCAGAATATAACATTAATTTTATAGAAAACTATTTACTATATCTAGTACTGTAATTTATAATGAATTAGAATAATTTTATCTCAATAATTCAAATTTTAGTAATCGAAGAACTTAATACAGGGAGGGGGGGGGGGTCGCCAGAACATATTTGCATGCATCTCGTGTAGTAAAGGTCTCTTGAATACAATATTTGGTGATTAAGTTTAGAATAATGTGGCTAATTATATAACAGAGTATTGTTTATGTAACATGAGTAGAAGTGGAGGTTTGCAAAGGGCTGAAAACTGAAAAATACAAATATCTCGGTTAATATTCAAGATAGAGAATAAATGTATATAACATTATTTATAGGGCATTTAATGTGCAATAATATTGACTATGTACTATTTTTTGATCAGACGCATAATCACGGAAATATTCCGAATATTCGAAAATGCCTCCCTCTAAACCTCCCCTCCCAATGATCCGATTTCAGCTATTAACGACCTTGATATTTGTTTTTACATAAAACGACCAAATATCGAGTTTGGTAAAGATCAAATAAAAATTGCGACTGCTAGAGCATTAATTTATATATTGTAATATTTAAAATTGTAACCTCTGTCTGTACATTGATTTTTTTCGGGAAATTTCACAATAACTTTTCGTTTCACATGTGATAGAGACCATAACTGCATTTTGTTTCTTTGGTGTCTGTTTGTTTGTTTGTTTGTTACCTTTTCACGCATAAACGGCTGAACTTGGTATGTATATTACTACTAGCCCAACTTAGGCTTTAGGCTATACTAATATTCTCTGAGACGAACAGGAGTGGGGGTTATAAGGGAGGGCTGAAATTAAATATAGCAATATTTCGTTTCCTAATGCATTTTCGGCAATTATGCACATAACAAAAGTTGTCTATTTTGTTATTTGGAGTAACTTTTGTTATATACACTTTTGTCGTATACCTAAGTATGAATGAGTTATACGTTAAACACAACTGCGGAAGTCAACAATTTTATTTGGCACAAGAAACTCAACCAAACTAAACCAAACTCGGTATGTGAATTAGCACTAACGCCTTCCTTATAATAAGCCATACTAACATTTCTAGGGACGGGCAGGAGTAGGGGTTATAAGGGAGGCCTGAAATTAAATATAGTGATATTTCGTTTCCTATTGGGGTTTCGGCAAATATGCACATAACAAAAGTTGTTTATTTTGTTATTTCGACAAATTTGCCTCACCTGGAAAAATTAATTCAAATGTATGTTAATATTTTGTCCTTAGTCCTTTAAATCTATGCATAATGCACAGGAACCGGTAAATATGACAATATGGAGGACATTGAAGTCTTACATAAAGAATTAATTTTATTATTAACAAATCCACAGAAACGACGGGTATTTAACCCTAAACACTGGGAAGGGTAAATGTCAAAATACTATGCAAAGTAAAGCCTTGCCAAAAAAATACCATCACCATCCAGCCTCAAATGAATTCCCAGACGAAGCCGGGTATCTGAGCTAGTATACATATAATTTTGAACGGACCTCATTTTCGTCATCTCCTGGGTAGGGTGGATGGACATTTAAAGAAGTTTTCCGAAAATCTCTTCACGAATACAACCTAAATAGCTAATTCCCTAAAGGGAAATCTGATAATATGCTAAAAAATCTGCTAAAACACGGGGAATATTTACGCATTTCCTATGCATGTTAAAGGGCGACGAAGAAGAGTAAACAAAAGTTCACAAGTGAAGAACAAAACTTTTTTTTTTGTTTTGTTCTTCTCCCCACCGACACTTCCTATTTAATGAAAAAGCATGAAAAAGTTGTGGGTAGTATGGGTGTAACAGTTGGTCGCTGACAAAGACAGATGCGGGGATTAGTTTCGGCTGGCCTAGCTCCCGAAGGGCCGATTCGCCGTGCTCCATCCCTCTAGCAGTTCCTAACATCTCCGCTGGGATGCGCTCATGTCTCTACAACGACCGCCAACTTCTCTACAGCCGATTCAACTTGTCAAAAGCCCGCCTTTAGCCAGTCAATAATGTTTCAAAAAAGTCCGTCAGGCAGGGGCTGCGTAAACTAAGCAGATTTCCCACGCGAAGGTTTATAATAGATAAATATACATATAGGTAACACTACCGCGAATGCTCAGTAAATTTACAATACAAGATAATAATCTCTACAACGAAAAGCAGCTGAATTGTAAACAAAGGCCAGCCAGCCTCGTAGTCCTTCATAGATATACACGAAAGATAAGCAGTTAATGAAATATATCTGAATATAACATATTAATTTTATTGAAAACAATTTACTAAAGCTAGTGCTGTAATTTGTAATGACTCGGAATCAGTTTTATCTCAATCACTCAAATTTTAGTAATCCAAAAACCAAAGAAGGGGGTGGTCAACAGAACGTATTTTCATATATCTCACAAAGTATTTCAATGAATACAATATTTGGTATTTAGGCTTCGATTAATAATGTGGTTTATTATGTAACAGAGTATTGTTTATGGAACACTAGTAGAAGTAGGGGTTTAATGAAGACTGAAAACTGAAAAATGCATATATCTCGGTTAATATTCAAGATAGAGGATAAATGTATATAACAATATTTATCGTATATTTAATTTTCAACAAAATTGGTTCTATACAAGTTTTACAGTAACTGAGATATTTCCAATTTTCAAAATTATCCCCCTTCCCCTTCTACGATTTCCGAACTTGATCTTTCTTTTTACATAAAACGACTAAATATCGAGTTTGGGTTATTTACCGAGTTTTTAAATTTTCGTCTTTTATAAACTCTCACTTTTAGTTATCGCTCTTTATGCTAATGATTTCATGAAGCGCCTTACCCCAAGTTAAAATAACCAATATTTTTTTTAGCAGATTTCCCTTAAGGGAAATCAGCTATTGAGGTTGTACTCATGACGGAATTTTCGATATTTTTCTTCAAATGTCCATCAATCCTACCTAGTAGATAACGAAAATGAGGTCCGTTCAAAACTGTATATATATATCTATATATATATATATATATATATATATATATATATATATATATATATATATATATATATATATATATGTTACCGCTCTAGCGGTCGCAATTTTTGTTTGATCCTTACCAAACTTCTTATTTAAGCGTTTTATGTAAAAATAAGGATCAAGTTCGTTAACGGCTGAAATCGGACCAGTGGGATGGGGGGTTTAGAGGGGAGGATTTTCGAATTTTACAATCGGGGAGATTGTATAGAACCAATCATATTGCAAATTACATTTACTATAAATATTGTTCTATACATTAATTCTCTATCTTGAATATTAACAGAGATATTTGCATTTGTATTCTGCGTATGGTCACCAATAGGCTATGTTCGGAGTTTCCGACGAGAGCTCTGGCGGCCGTTTCCAGAACTATCGTCCCTCGTGAATAGGTTTAGAGGTTAGGTTAACTGTTTTTTGGGGCTAGAAACTACTGGGTTATTACGCCCTAAATAATGTTTTTTAGGTTTAGAGGTTCCTTACTACTACAGTTGTTATTAGGCAGATTTCTCTATTGTATAACTTCACGTGGGAAATCTGCTTAGTTTACGCAGCCCCTGCGTGACGGACTTTCCTACTTTCCACGCAGAGTATTCCTCTAACGTGGGAATTTATTTAAACGTTGTGTGCTCCATACTTTGGATACTACACACATAATTAATAAATAACCAATATTGTTTTCAACAGATTTTTACTAAAGTGAGATACATGCAAATGCGTTGTGTGATGTCGTCATCAAATAAGATTTGATTGACCTTCCACTTCCAGTGTATTTTTATTAGGAAATGGAGAATGGTGACATGATATATGTCATACGTGGGAAATCTGCTTAGTTTACGCAGCTTCTCCGGGACTATCTTTCTATTCTTGCTCCGTAAGTTTTCTTCAACGGCTTCAACGAAAATATATCTAAGCATGTATTTCTTCCATATATTTATACATATCAAAGGATCTAACAGGAATTTCTAATTCCGTGAGAGGTTGTAGACGGCTTCTATGTAAGGAGCCAAGTCCGTACTATTTGTGTCCCAAGTTCAACCATTTTATCTAGGTAAAATTAGGTTTGCAGCCTTTTATAAGCACACTCACTCCCGTTCATGGCTCATGCCAAGGGAAATAGAGAAAAAAAGTCCGTCACGCAAGGGCTGCGTAAACAAAGCAGATTTCCCACGTAAAGTTATACAATAGAGAAATCTCCATACGAGTGCAAAATATTTGCAATAAGATTGGTTCTATATAATTTTTCGATCCGACGTATGGTAACGGAGATATTTCGAAATCCCCCCCCCTCCCACTGGTCGGATTTCAGTCGTTAACGAACTTGATCTTGCTTTTTACATTAGGAGTTTAGTGACGATTAAACAAAAATTGCGACCGCTAGAGTGTTAACAGACAAATAAATATATACATATATATATATATATATATATATATATATATATATATATATATATATATACTAGCTCAGATACCCGGCTTCGCCCGGGAATTCATTTGAGGCTAGATGGTGATTGTATTTTTTTGGCAAGGCTTTACTTTGCACAATATTTTGACATTTACCCTTCCCAGTGTTTTGGGTTATACCCGTCGTTGCTGTGGATTTGTTACTAATAAAATTAATATTTTATGTATGACTTCACTGTCCTCTATATTGTCATATTTCCCGTTTCCTGTCCATTATGCATAGATTTAAATTATTAAGGACAAAATATTATAATAATATATTATAATTATAATTAATTATTCCAGGTGAGGTACCTGGTAGCTCATATTGAAAAGAATTGTTGAGCAAATTTCTCTAAATAACAAAATAAACAACTTTTGTTAAGTGCATATTTGCCGAAACCCCAATAGGAAACGAAATATAACTACTTTTAATTTCAGGTCTTCCTTATAACCCCCACTCCTGCCCGTCCCTAGAAATGTTAGTATGGCTTATTATAAGGAAGGCATTAGTGCTAATACACATACCGAGTTTTATTTATTTCGGTTGGGTCTTTTGTCCCAAATAAAATTGTTCACTTCCGCTATAGGTTTATCTCGTTTATAATTCGGTATACGAAAAAAGTGTATATAACAAAATATACTCTAAATAACAAAATAAACAACTTTTGATATGTTCATATTTGCCGAAAAACCAATAGGAAACGAAATATCGCTATTTTTAATTTCAGGCTTTCCTTATAACCCCCACTCCTGTTCGCCTCAAAGGATATTAATATAGCCTGAAGTTTAAGTTGGGTTAGTAGTAATATACATACCAAGTTTCATAAAATTCGGTTCAGCCGTTTATGCGTGAAAAGGTAACAAACAAACAAACAAATAAACAAACAAACAAACAGACACCAAAGAAACAAAATGCAGTTATGGTGTCTGTGACATGTGAAACGAAAAGTTATTTTGAAATTTCGCGAAAAAAATCAATGTACAGACAGAGGTTACAATTTTATATATATATATCTATATATATATATATATATATATATATATATATATATATATATATTTGTACATGTGGGAGGTGGGGTTTAGAGGGGGGATTTCGAAAATTCGAAATATCTCTGTTACTATACGTTGGATCGGAAAATTGTATGGAACCAATCTAATTGCAAATTAACGTTACTATAAATATTACTATATACATTTAATCTCTATCTTGAATATTAACCGAGATATTTGCACTTTTATCAAGCGTAACGGACGAGCTATGGTCGCTTCTATTCTTTCCCGCCGAAAGCTAGTTCGGCCGTTTCCGTAACTGTTCGGCACTCGTATGGATATTTCTCTATTGTATAACTTTACTTGGGAAATCTGCTTAGTTTACGCAGCCCCAGCGTGACGGACTTTTTTTGTTTGGAAGGACTGATTAAGCATGCCTAAGCCACACTACGGTACTAACAAAACTACGGTAAAATCAAAACTTCGACATTTATAAAAGTGTATAATGTTTTGGGACCGAAATAGTTATTCTAAGTACAATATTTCTCTACATTTTTCGATAAAATGTGTTTACAGGACACCCCCCCCCCATCCTAGTTGATAATTCGAATTTGTACCTTTTTATCGTTGGCTCACAAATATAGGAATCCTCCAAGCCGTTTTTAAGTAATTGAGTGACAAACCGGCGGACAGAAAAACAAATGATTTCCAATCTTGATGCCATTCTTCTTAGAATAGTACTAAACGAGAGAAACGAAAATTCGTGGCGAATTTAAATAGAAAATCAGACAAATCATATAGTTATAGATATATATTTGAATGTAATTAAAGTAAACTCATTTTTTATGCAAATAAGGTAAGATAGTGAACGAAATTCCAATCTAGGCTGAAATTGTTAGAGCGGCATCCCTCTGTAGCCTGCATAATCTGACTAATGACAGGCATTAGGCCAATATGAGTTTACAGGCTACATCATTAATATACCCTCCGGTATCTTGCCCCATCTTGCTACGATGCATTATCTCTGCATTAGGGCTCAATAAAATGATTTAATTTTGAGCTGGGATTCTCTTTTAAAACCATGCAAATATGAGCCAGAGCAAGGCCGATAAAATCATTTTAAATTTCTAACTACAAAAAAAAAATACATTAAATACTGGAGAATATATTCTAAACTCAATTTATTAAACACTCTTTTTGTCGAAAAAAATTTACGAACTTATATTTTTCTAAGACGTAATCCTTCAAGACTTTAATTAAAGAATACCTGATACTATCATTATGTAATATTTTAATAAATATTCAAAACTTTTGTTAATTGTTTATCGGGACTGTCATTGAAGTACATTCTTTTGGCAATCCTAAGTCTAAGGCAACATATTCTTTTCATTTTTACTGATTTTACATGTATGTATGCGTATATATTAAGGAGTCACAAAAAAATAAAAGTTCTTATTTCTTTTTTATTAACTCTGTTAATATTCAAGTCAGGAAGGAACACGTATAAAAGTGTTTTTGCAGAAAATTAAAATTCCAAAATTGGTTATATAAAATTTTTCGATCCCATAGGAACATGTAAAATATTTCGAATTTCAGCCACTACCTAATATAATATTTAGTATTCCATGAAATGGTTAAACATGGAGTGTGGTTTTTATCATCAGTAATTGAATAGCTTCTTCAAATATCAATTATTCAAGTTTCTAACAAACTCCTGTTGTTAGAAGTCGCTGCTCAAACTCTTCCTGGGGTTTTTCTTTTTTCAGATTTCCCCAAACTTGATTTAGGGTAACTAGTAACTTAACAAAGTGAGGTAAAGATTTAGTCGATATTCGTGCCTTTTCCCAAAAAATAATGCACTATGAATCTAATATAATCTTACTAGATTTGCGCTTTCATGTACACTTAAATTCGCAACGATATTATAGAACGAAACTGCATTAACATGTTCATTAGAAAGAAGTTTTGAACTGGCAATTTAATGTTTTACGTTCCCTATTAAAACTATTTTCGTTTAACAGATTTCCCCTAAAGGAAATCAGCTATTGAGGTGGTACACATGACGCGATTTTGAAAAATGTCCTGAAGTGTCCATCGATCCTACCCAGGAGATGACGAAAATGAGGTCCGTTCAATATGATATATATAATTGTGTTGATGTTTTCGACCAGGTTATATTTATATATGGTGTTGTTGTATTTTTGGAGGTTTGGTCAATGTTGGTGAAAAAATCTTAGTTTATGCCGACATTTCGAGAAGTTTATTTTCTAGAAAATTACCTGAAGAAGGGCTTTAAAAATATAGGTGCTACTTTATAATATTGCACATTGATGTCAAACTAGAGTGTAACAGGTGGTGTTTATGCTATTAGCAGATTTCCCTTAAGGTAAATCAGCTATTGAGG